>UELX01000779.1:0-61525 GCA_900480035.1 Eupelmus urozonus
TCTAGAAGACAATCATCATTTTTCGTTAATAAACGTTTTGCACTTTTAACATCTTCATTACAGAACATTATAACAATAAGTCAAATACAACACTAAACACACGTAATTCTCCCAAAACAACCCTTAACAAATTACACCATACCAATAACTTCGAATTACAGAAAAAAATTTCGTAACCAGTCGCGCAGCAAACAGCGCGCGCAAAGCAATGAAAATAACGAGCACTCATAAGCCGCTATTACGGCGCGTTCGATTGAAACGGAGCAACTTGTTTGCGACACGAAAACGTTTGACCCTTTTTAGCGCTCTCGTAATTGGAAAAGGAGTTTAAGCTTTCTTCAAACCGGCGCGCGAGCATCCGTTAATTCGCTCCGGCCGCTTTCCATTAAGTTAATTGTCGCGTGGCTACGAGCGTTACGTCAATCCTCTTTTATGAACGCACGAATTCGAGAAAAAAAAAGCACCTTGAGGATTGAAAAAAATTCCGCGACCACTAGTTGAGAAGACAATGCGTGAGCGAAACTGAAATGTTGCGAAGTTTTCTATTTTGCCGGGCTGATGTTGATTAAAATACTTAGAGATATTAGAAAGGCTTGGGTTGAAAATGTGAGATAGTTTTTCTGTGACTGGCGGAGCTTTTGTTTACGGAATAGTAAAAGTAATAAACGTCCCATGCTTTGTTGTTATTTTATTTACAAACTTCTGTGATAAAATTTGAGTATAATATGTTTCTTGGAATGCAAGGCTAGCATTGCGGCGTAAACAAAAAGATTTCTCTGATATGAACCTTTGAATTTCCCGAGTCGGAGAAAACTTTGAGCTACCTATTACGAGCTCCCCCAGTAGTATGTCACTTAATCTTCTACCACGCAACTGTTCTTTATTATTTTCTCGCTGCAAGCCTGAGTATTAACTGTAATATTCATTTATTATGTCTAGAGTAATCAGAAATGAAATTTCAAGAAAAACAAAATTAAGAACTTAGAAAATTTTTCCATAATTAATCACAGCTTTAACCTAACGATTAACAGTGTCATCACAATCCCTCACCCAAAAATTATATCTCTATCACACACCTCAAACCTTCACTTCAATCCAACTCAAAAAGTCAACCCATTCATACCCGCAGCACGTCCCATACACTCGCTCTCGCCCACCTATCTACCATCCCCCGGCAAGCCAATTTACACGATCATTCGGAGAAAGAGAAAAAAACAGAGTCCCAGACGAGCGCGTAAATCAAAAAGGCGCTCCTGTACACACAGAGCAGCAGCACCCACATGCTCCGACGACGAGTAAACACAGGGCGACGCAAGGGATAATACGGCCCGACGTCTGCGCGCTGGTTTATTCCGCAGACACGCTAGAGCTGGCGCAAGGAATTTTCCGTTCTGGCCAACGGCCTACACCCACACCCAGACACACACATGTGGGAGAGAGGAGCAAGTCTCCCCCGAATCGATCATCGAGCGGCTGGCTTCTGCGCTCCTCCGGCTGCTGCTGTTGGTTCGTTGATTTGTGTTTTGGTCTGCGGGCTGCGCGAGATCTGGTGGAGGAAGGCTTGTTTTTCGGGATGAGAGGAGTTGGAATGAGAAGGTTGGAGAGGAGGAAGTTTAAAGTGGTGGGTTGTTAGTTTTTTAGAAGAGGTCAGTGGAGAGAGTTGTTTGGGTGAGGAAGTTTTGAGGATGTGGTTGTTTTGGGTCTGAGATTGTACGCAGACAAAAGTTTGTTGGGAAAATTACTAAATTGCTTTATAAAGTGATATCAAGCTGCGAAAATTTACCAAACTTTTAAAATAATTTTACGAGATTTATACTAAAGTTTAAAACAATTATAGAAAGATTTACCGACAGTCTAGTAAAATTTTCTGAAAAGTATAGTCATTTTTTGGGATTTCACAGATTGTTGCTGTTTTATAAAACAGTTTACTAATTTTTCCAAAAAGCTATTTCTATCTTTCTTACAGGCTTGTAGAAGAAGCTTTAGTACAAGAAGCTCTATTGTGTCCGTGAGAATTTTCAATCATTGATTCGTAAGGAACCAACTATGGATATCATTCATAAGCTTTCTTCGTGAATTTATGAATACAGAGAGCTGAGAACAAAGAATTTTAAGAGAACTCATAAATTCAATCTCGACGTATGAAATCCACGCCAACTTGCATTGTCTGAGCGATCCATTCATATCGAAATCTTATGCATCAGAAAGATAAATCCGCTAGTTTCAAATAATAAATAGCAGGGATCACAAGAGCTTAACAAAACCTTGTTAAAAAGACGAGAAAAATAAGCTCCATAAGTTTGGCAGTTTACTTAAAGGGCTTTATAACGCTATTCTCAGCGGGATATGTGAAGCGAGGAAAGCTCCGCTTATTCCTCATGCCGTTGTTATCTCGCGCTTCCTATTGTGTCTTTCGGCAACCCCGGGGACTTATGTCATTTGTTTATTGATCGCCGAGTGCATCCGTGAAAATAACAGCATCAGAGGGGCGCTCTGCGAATTTCAGAAGTGATGCTGCCTGGAAAAGCTTCTGTTGAGATTTGGATAGGTTTCAGTCATTGTGAATTTTAACAAAAGAGAAGCTGCTACTTGAGATTCGTGAAATTTTTTAATGGGTATAATTTCATGTTGAAACGTAATTTAAATTTCGAAGAACGTTCTCAGCAATAATTGAAGGAAAAGGGTTTTGGAAATTTTATCTGACTTTACAGTATTGTCGTAACTGACGTAACTTAAAAAACTAACGACTTTCTGATTAAAATTTGAATATTTTTAATAAAAGTTATTACGAACGCTGTCAGTAAAGCTTGCCAGAAATCAAAGTGATTCATTTCGTTTTGTCAGCTTGTTAATTACATCATTACTGGCAAGTCAGTCTGTATAGTCGCTTATAATTTTATTTGAACACAAAATTTTAAATGGTGCTAAAATTTAGAATGTATTTTTTGTTGTACACATTATAAGAAAAACTAAAGTAGTACGCATGAACGCTCCAAAAATTGAAGTTATGTATATTTTCTGATTATTTGAACAAAATCTAAAAAGTTTTTAAAATGTCAATAATCTAATCCAGAAAAATACTAAATAAAGTTACAGGAATGAAAATTAAATTTGAAAAACAATAGCTTTCATTTCCCTTTTTAAATAATTTAAAGTAATTTCTGGATAAAAAATTATATTAGTTTAAAAGTAAGTAACAAAGGATGACATTCAGTTATTTTCGTTTCTCAAGTTCAGACTAATGTGACTTTGGATCTAATTATTATTCCTTCATTCTAAAACATTAAAGCTTATTTCCTCTGGTTTGATTTCCTGTACAGTGAACCTTTATGTAAAAATATTCGGATGTGTTGTTATTCGAATCGACATACTAAGATTTCACCGATTTCAATACAAAAACATTCTAAAGTTTGAGCCTAATATATGACCCTGAGTTTTAACAGTATCCTATATCATTAATTTAAATTAAATTACACTCACATTTTCCCTCTAACAACATCGACTAAATTAATTCCAAAAAATTGAAAATCAAATCCAACTAATCGAAGCGAAATCACGCATTATTTCAATAAAGCAACATCAATAGCGCAAACAGTCGCCATCAAGCCGTTTCCTCTAATTACCCATGCATCGTTAAATCCCAGGAAACCGTTAATCCTGATATATACACTCACGCGCGTAACGACGTCACGAACTGTCAATTTCTCCGATCCCAACGATCGTATAAGAAACAAACAAGTCGAAATTAGCAACGCTTGGGAAAATACTCGCGCAACGAACCAAAAGTAAAAAAAAAATGCAATACGCGAGGGAATAGAAAATAAAGGTACGAAACTAACGGCCCGTAAATTCGTCTCCTTGCCAATCGCGGCTAGTGTAAGTGTTACATCGGATATATAAGATCTCTCAGATTTTCCTGCTCTATGCTAAGAAACTTTCTCCAAGCATATATCCGGCGCGCGCGGAGAGTTTGCATAGATACGAGAGTTTCAATGCGAGCGCGGAAGCTGAAAGTGAAATTTTCAGGAAAGGAGGAAAGGATGTTTTGAGAGCGCGTGGCTTGAATAGTTTAAGCGCTGATTCTGAGCGTGATTGGAAAATACAAGTGAGAAAAGGCGTTTGAAGTATTTTGCTTTGGTGTCAGCTGATCGTTGTAAATGGGGAAGTCCAAGGTGAAGTGGAACGTTTGTGATTTAGTTTTGTCTTGTCACGAACTTTCTCAATTTAGAAGTGGCTGTGACGTCTTTAATTTACTTTTCTAGTTCGACGTTGGTACTGAAATAGAAAAGCAGCGGGGCTTTGGAAAAGTTTTTTCTGCTGAAAAATGTTGTATTTTGGGTATTGCTAAAATTTTGTTTACAAAAACTATAACAAAGCGTGACGAGGTTTGAGGCAAAATAAAATGATTCAGATTTTATAATCACATTAAAAGCCTCGTATAAACATGACCAATATACATGTTATTTGTTAACCCACATACTTGTTTTTCTTTCCAATCGAACGTGATTCAACAAAAATATCGAAGCGCAAATAACGGGGCGTTTTCCTGATTCTGCACATTTTTGCGAATACGTATCTGTACGTTTTAAAATGTTATAAAAGTGGTTATTTTCTTGCAGTTTCTGTATAAAGCAGTTCATTGTTTTTCAATTTACGTTCTTATAATTATAGTTATTAAAATATTTTAAGTAGAAAACGTTGAAAGCTATTTAGTAAAATTTGTATTACAGCAATTTGCAGCACTAAAAAAGCACTCTGCGAATTTTACGTAAAAACAAATTTCTTTCGACCTCTTTTTATATACATTTCATATTGTTTCCGCATTCTACGCAAATATTCCATCAAAAAAAAAAAATCTCCGCAAAAAGTTTTCAAACTCTAAACATTCCAAACAAACATATTTCTCCGTTCCTTTCCCAGCCTCCCAGCGCGCAAACAAAAAATAACTTTATTAAAAAAAAAACAGCGATTGTTTATACACGTCGCACCTCCCATTATCACCAAATTAAACCCACCCACCAGCGTCGTCAGCACCGCGGGCGCCAAAATAAAAGAACAAAAAGCGATTCCAATCGCGAGCGAACAAAGCCGGAAACCCGCTCCGCCTGGCTCCAATTAACAAACTTGGCCGGCGGCGAAACAAAGCGCGCAAAAAAGCTCGTGCGCGCATATACGTTTACAAAACGAGCTCGTCGGAATCGAGAAAGGTCAGGATCAGCTGTGCGAGCGCTCGCGCGGCTATGCACGTGCGAGAGAGGCTGAAATAAAAAACGGAGGAAAGAACGGAGCGCTGGGAGAGCGAGGGAAGGGGAAGCATAAGGCATGCATGAGTGGAACGTGCGCACGTGTTTTGTGCTGCGCGAGTGTTACTATTTTCGATCTTTGGTTATAAGTCTAAGCGTGTTTTTTGGATTGTTCGAGGAGATCTGAGAGTTTGGATGGGATAGAGATGGTTTCCTAAATAAGTTTGTGAGTTTAAGGGAATGAGTTTGTGAAATTGAATATGCAGCGGTAGAAATTAAGTAATTTTGCTAAATTAAATGCGTCTATGAATAATTCAGTGGCAATTGAAATTCATTCAGCATATAATAGGTAAGGCAATGTGATTCTACTGGAGTTTATTTGATTCGATCGTTCTTGAATTTTAATTGGTATACCGTAGACTAGCGCATCTAATACCAGCATTCCGCATGCATTGTAACGAAAATAAATTTTTAAAAATACCTCCAGCTCTCATTACATTGCAATTGAAACTAGGTCACCGTTAATCCTCAAATTCTAAAATTATCCCTTCAAAATCTCCCTCTAATAAAACTACTTAACGCAATAATTCTAAGCGATCCCAACTAGTTACCCTCGTTAAAAACTTTCATCTGTCCCTCCCCCGAAACAAACTATAAACTCTCCCAGCGACTTTTAAACTAAAACTACACTGTCCAAGAAAACTTCCTCGCGACCCTCAAGTTCGCCAACGCGCAAATTCCGGGTCAGATGTCGAACGAGCTTACGTACACATGCGCCGATTCGCGCGTGCGCTTACATCCATACATCCAATAGCTCGCGAGTATTTGAATATTTACACACATATTTTGGCACGAGCGAAGGAGCCGCCACGCACGCGACGCTGACTAACGTGCGTGGGTATATATATTCGCGTGAGAGAGGAAGCATCTTTTGAGTCATTGCGACGTGTGTATTCGTGAGTATATATACAGTGGAAACTTTGCAGCTGACAAAGACCTTTTGAATGCCGATGAAATGATTACATCTATGTAGAGCTGGACGCTCGAACGTTGGACGCGGGAATTATGCGTTTGCGAATTATAAGCTGTTTTTCTGCTCTTTGTAGTGCCTCTTGTGTTGAATTGCAGTTGGTAAAGTATAATTGCAGGAATTACGCGTGATCGAGGCGAGACGGCTTTTTGTTTCTATGGTTTGTGTCTTGATGCGAAGTTTTGCTTTTAAGAGAAGTGTGCGTGCCGCGTTTCGTCAATGAGTTTTCCAACTTTGATTGTTTTGTGAGATTAGAAAATAATTTAAGTTAATAAAACGCCTTATCCGTCTTATCTTGAACAATAAAAAGATGAAGATATAAGGATATGATATATGCATTCGCAAAAAGATAAACTGCAATGATTAAAAAAAAATCACAGCACTAAATTGAAAAAAAGAAAAGCACAAACATAACGTATACCCATTTACAAAACAATCAACTCGCAACTCTCCAAAAAGCAAAAATAATCCGGCGCACAAAAAGCCGAAAAAGAAACCCTCTCCAGAAGCGGCTGACGAAACAACCAGGGACTGTTTCGTGTACTTCTCTTAAACACTACCCGCGCGCGGTCAGCTACAGCAAAAAAGCCGTATACTTACACTTACGCGCGCGTATCCTGCCCGAGCAACAAGCGAACGCCTCGCGCTTTAATATAGAAGCAAAAAGCCAGGGAGGCGTGTACGAATCGCCGATGACGGATGTTTTCACGATACGAGCAATTAGCGCAGCCGCGGGGGGCACGCCAGAAAACGATCGATTAACCGGCGAGTGTCTTGTGTAATCTAGAGTCCCGTCGTGTGTAGATGTAGAAAGAGCTGGTTTAGATGCAGTTTGGCAAATTGCGGATTGTCGGATATTGGTGTAGTTTGGGATCGCGAATTCGTTGGGTGAGACTCGGACAGTGGGTAATGAAGATGGTTGACGTTAGTGTCTGCTGGCTCTTAATTGAACAGAGCGTTCCGGTGATCGATATTATTTGGCTTTGTTCGGTGTGTACGAAAATAGAGATATCTTTTCCTTGACTATATCTCATAAATTTTATGGCAATCTTTATTAACGGCTGCGAGCTTGCGCTAAACTGCCAGGATCCAGATATTCAACAGGGGAAAGCATTCAGTCTCCTCTCTATTATTTTCTTCCTCCCTTTTCTTCTCTTTCTGACTCCTCTCTCTCTCTCTCTTTCCTTTGGAATTGGCAGCCGGTTCAGACGATGAGTCACTAACGGCGACGACGACGAGGCGCCTCGTCGGGTCGTCAGATCGCAGCAGCAGCAGCAGCAGTGTCGTTACAGCACTCAGGGCTTTTTGCGCTTCGCGTTTCAATCCGGCTCCCTTCGATAAACCGGACTCTGAGCGCGAGCCGACAGGCCGACCTTCGTTATTTCGTCGTTATACAGCTGGAAATGACTTGGCGTTTTCAGGTTCGCTTTTCGCGAAGCGGCTTACATGAATATTGGATTTGTTGGATATGTGAATGAATGAGTATTTGCTGGACTCGTGGGGAAAACGAAAAAATTCTGTAAAGTTTTTATTAAACTAAGTTCTACAGGTTCAGCGATAGCAACGGACTTCCGTAATGGAACGACTCTGTTTTATATTATTGGCATATTCAGCTTGTAAATATAAATAAGGATATATTTTATGTAATTTTCTTTTATATTGATAAACTATAATTAATCCATTCAGTTTATAAATATAAAAGGAAAATTACATTAAGTATCGACTATTTACACTCATACATTTTATGAAAAAATAGTTCAAATATGCACCTTATTATGCACAAAAATCAAGCAAAAGTTTGAACAATTTTTTTTGATCGTCAAATAAAGCTAGTTCAGTCTTATGAGATCGCTACTCATAAATTACTTCCATCTCCGCAAACGTACATTGCACGTGATGGAGTTTAATTAGTTTGAGCAGTTTCAAGAGTCAAAACGCGTTA
Source organism: Eupelmus urozonus (assembly GCA_900480035.1). Classification (NCBI taxonomy): domain Eukaryota; kingdom Metazoa; phylum Arthropoda; class Insecta; order Hymenoptera; family Eupelmidae; genus Eupelmus; species Eupelmus urozonus. The sequence continues at coordinate 8,216 of UELX01000779.1, forward strand.
AAAGCTCATTATGAACTTGACGATTTCAAAGCTCCATTCCGTTCGTTAAAGCTCGCTTTTTCCAAAGAGCTCATCATATAAGTATAGGATAGTAATTTTCACACTGAAATATAATCAATACAGACAAGCAAAAGCTAGCTGCAATTCCATCAATATAATACTCGCAAATAATTTATGTAGTCTGGACTAAGCATCCTAATTAAGCCCCACCGCCAGCCGCTTCAATAACTATCAATTTACGTAAACAATATTACCCGAGCAGATAAAAAAACAAGACGATTTCCATGCAAATACAAATTGGCGGTAATCATATACTATACGCCCATCAGTTGCGAAAACCAAACGACTTCTTCGTCATCCTTGCGTATACCCACGCTCGTTTATATAGTTACAAAAAAAATCGTAATATTGTTACCGAGTCTAAATAAAAACAGCCTCTTGCAGGAGAAGAAAAAAAAGCAAGGTCCTCGAGTGTAACGAGGAAAATTGCTCGAGCGCTAGTGCAGCAACGCGGAGATGCGATAAGCCGATGCGCGCTGCGGTAGGAAATCTAATTCAGCGGAGCTTTTCGCTCCGCAAGCTGTGACGAGCTAGCACCTGCGCCAAGGCACTATCCGCAATTCGATGGTAACGAATCGTTTTAGAGTGAAAATGTTTTGATGCACGAGCTGAGAGCGTATATACAAAGTAAATGGGGATTCTGAGTAATTTGGCTGAGTAAATGGAATAAACTTTTGCCGATTGAATGATTTATCTACTTTAGTAGAAATGATGCCCTTTAAAGACTAGTTAATTCTTAGTAAAAATGGATTCATCAATGCTATTTTAAATGGATAAATTTCCATCCGGGTAGTTAGGATTTTAATGATGGAGTACGAGGTTTGGTTCGAAAGGCCGATGAATCAATTATATGCAAATGCTGTTAATTAATGAAGCGACAAGTTGATTACTGGTATAATTTTCAGATTTCAGCAATTTATCAATTTCTTCGAAGAGTTAATATATTATATTATTTGCACAAATAACCGTTTGCACAAATAAATCCTGCTAACTTAAATGAAATACAAACAGCTCGCTTTCCATGAATCATGATATATATGGAATTATTGCAGAGTACCTCATCGTTAATTAACCTAATTCCACATTCGTATATATATTTAATTACATCCTCTGAATTATTCGTAAAATATTATGATTTAAATGATAAATCGCAGAAATCAGCAAAATGCTAACGGTTTTTAATTTTTATAAAATGTATACATAAGGTATTTCATTACGGAAGTCATACAATAAAATTGCCACTTTCATTAAAATCACTTTTTATTTTTCATTTTCATTACTACTGCTACTTGAAAATTATTAATTTAACTTAAAACGCTGCGTCTATTACAAAGAAAATTGCTTTCCCTTCAAAAACACAAACTAACGCATCTCACTTCAATCCAAAATGGAGCAATTTTCTCCTAACAATGACATTATATAAAGATGATATCTCTTCTACGTCATTTCTCTGATCTCGCCTCGCACTCTCCCAAAGAAAATTGACACGTCCTCATTCATTCCAATCGACTGCAAGTCCATTTCACGGATGATCAACTCTGCGTTAGCTCTCGCGTAACATCTAGTTTCTCAATACGTTGTCTTTTTATCAGCTGTGCGTCGTACGCAGGTTGCGAAGCTTACGCCAGAGCGAACCTATTCTTCGTATACGAATAAATAACGGTCTAGTTTCATCCAGATATATCGAGTTTAATAGAGCATACGGCGCGTTTGAATTAAAAAAATATGGCTGCCTGATACACGAATTTTATAACTTTATTGGGTTTGAGTTTTTGATTGAATTGTTTGGAGTATGCTTTTAGATTGTAATATTTAGTTATCGGTGTATTCGTAGTTTTAAGCATTTAAAAGGTTTTAATTAACTAAATTGAAACAGACATCATACGGAAAATGTACCAGAATAAAAACAAATCAATTTTGTTAAAATTGGGCTATTTAATTTTCAGCTGTAAAAATAAAATGTTTATTGTTCCTATGAATTCATTTAAAAATATTTACAGAGTTTGATGCTTGCCTAAATATTTTGCATATGAATAACGCAAGTTTGCATAAATTTTAGTCAATTTTCTTGCATACAGAATGCAATTTGCTTCTGCCGCTTTTAGCTTAAATCTCGGAAAAATATTTAGCATGCAAAATCTAGAAAATTGATTTAACATCCAAATTTATTTTGACTACCAACAGATAAAAAGAATCATTATCCAACAATAAAAAAAAATTAAATATTCACAAAAACTATCTTCAATGAATGAATAACCATCTGCAAAAGCTACATCTTCAACCCGACCCACTTCAAGCAACTCGCTTATACCCCAACACAACAAGCTGCAGTTGCACACAAAAACTAGCGCTCCTATACATCCAGCTAAAGGCGCCAGTTCGCAACGCTGGCTCGTGTGAACGCGAGAGAGCGCCAGCCAAGCAGAGCACACGCCGCGGTGTATTTCGCGCGATCGATTTTCCACGTGCGCAAGAGGAACGAGTAGCCTAAGCTCGCGAGCTACCTCCCACTCCTCCCGAGCTTGCGGACCTACGCGACGCGAGCTTTTAATAGAGTTGAGTATCGCGCGCAAGCTGCCGCAGTCGCTGGCTCCATTGTTCTACCTGCTTACATAAAAGTTCATGCCCTTTTTCTTTCTCAGGCCACCCTTTTCTGACGGAGATGCGCGCTTGAGTGCGTTTTGGAGATAGACGTGGGTGGGATCGACGCGATGGTGGGGAGCTTAAAATAGCAGTGGTTTTTAGGATGGAGGTTGGGAAAAGTTCACGGGTGATTTGCTGCGAGGTCAGGGATTGCGAGATATCTTGGATAGTTGCGGAGTCTCGTGGGGATGGTTCAGTTAGATTGGGTTTTAGATTTTTTAGTTTGGAGTAAGCGAGAAATTTTAGTCGTTAGCTTCTGTAGGAGTTTTCTGGATTGCGGGGGATGAGAGGAATTTGAGCTTTTTATGCAGGAGGGATTGCTGTTCTGAGAATTTTTAGAATTCGTTAAGCTAATTGCTTTTGAAATTCGAAACGAGCTTTCGTGCGCGAGGATGAAATTTCTTTCATATTTTGATAGGTATTTTTAGAGCTGAAAAGAATTTTTTTCACTGTGAATGGAGTACATTGTTGAATTTCTTTAATTTAAATAAATATTTCATGTAGCCAGTTTACATATTATACATAAAATTAACAGACAAAATTTTTTTATGACAAAAATAAAAAATATATTTGATATCGTGTCTTCTCAACTAGATTTAATCAAAACCAACATATTGTCTTTAGATAAAAATGATAATATAGATCAATACTTCAATAACCTTGTTGTTCAATAAAATTTTATAGAATAATTTTCGTTGTATAATGTAAGTTTTATATTATTATAAAAAATCGAATTTATTCCATAGTTTTGATATAAGAAAAGTGCACAAATATAAAAACTATCTGATAGGCATCGGTAATTATATTTTAGTTTCACTACTATTTCATGATGCATATAAAATATGAAGCTTTTATACCCAAGAAGAAGTTTACGAATATACTCAATCTTGAAATGTCACCTATAACTTATTGAAGGTTTCGACATTCTTACCTCTAAATCAATAAAATCAATAATTCTTTCTTATTTTTTACATCTAATTTTGAAAAAATTATAAAACAAGTGAGCACTTATCGTATAAAAATATAAAAACTTTTATTAAGGGCAATTCCATAAATCTTCGTTGAAGAAAACGTATGGACCATAAATCGTAGTGAGACTTCCAGTAGTACGAATAATTGTAAGTGCACCAACGTTCTTGAAAAATGTTTTGACATCGCGAATCTACGAGTTTTATGAAGGAAATGATCTTAAAAACGAATTAATCATACTTAATACAGCAAAATAAAAAGTAAACTTCGTCTTCTTTCCAATAAAACAAAGTTGGAGACGAGCAATATTACTCTTTATCTAACATGTAAGAATCCATAAACTTGTAAAAAGAAGTATTCTTATTAAACTCAAATTTAAAAAGTGTCAAACTTCACCACTTTCCTTTAATCCCCCTCCCTTTTACATCAAAAAACGAATATTTGCTCCACAAAATAACAATAGCTCATACGAGCTCCAACATGCCCATGAAAACGCAAATAAAGGAGAAAATTTTATGAGTCGCATCCTCGACTCGTAACCGCGCTCTTGCGAGTACACACTTACGGCAATAGCGACGAGCGTAATAATGCGCGCACGCCTCATTATCGTCACTTATATGCATATACCTACGCGCATATCGCCAGGCTCTCATTCATAAAGCGCTTGCGCTTGCGCCGTTACACAATAATCCGATATACAAACGCGTTCATTGAACGCGCCAGCAGCGAAGGAGGAAGAAGAAGAGCCGGCGTAAGCGCTGCATAATAACAATAACAGATGCCGTGCAAGAAAGTGCAGCGACGATACCGTTGACGGACGCTTGCTGTGACAGGGCCCTGACGATGGCTCGTGGTCAAGATCGTTAGCGGTTGTGTAAGTATCTGTCGGATTGGATTATTGTTGGTGAATTTTGAATGGAATATTGTGATAGGCAATTTGATGTTTGAACGTTTTTCTAAGTGTAAATAGAAATGTAAATAATTTATTTTAATGAGATTTTGATAATACGAAATGTAATTTTTTTCTCTATATAATGAAATGAATCGATTGCAGCTCTCTATATTATTAAAATAACACTTTTTCATATATAAGTTTCTATGAATTAATTTGTTTCAGTTTAGCGACACGTGCCTTAGTATCTCTATAATAATCAGAAGCGGAATTGTACATACATTAAACTATACAACTCAATTGTCACGCGACGGCTGATACAATTTCTTCTTCCTCCGTTTTGCCTCTACAATTCATAAGCACCGAATGCGAATAATTTATCCGAGTATTATAAATCAAGCCTTTCTAGATTATTTATTTCTAGAATGATTCGAGAGAGTTTTTCCACTCGTCTTATCTCTTAATGATAGATCGACGATTAATTGAATCGTGTAATACGATGCATTATGCCTTTCATGCATTTTACGCTTTCTGGTAGAGATTTCAATTTTAATTGCGTCTATCATGGATCTTCGATATATACACTCATTTGTTTAACATTCCGCTGCGTTATATTATTATGATTAATGTTTCGAAATTTTTGTGATACACTAATGGTAATTTAATTATGCGAATCTATAAAATAAATTATCTATGACGCTCCCCTTGCATTATGAAATATTTGAAAATATTTTACATTGCGCATTCGTAATTGGATATTAATTTGCTCGAGTGAGGACGCTACGAAGCTAATTTTGAACTAACGGCTATTAAAATAATTTATCGACCGAAACTGCTACGCAGAGCCAAAATGTATTTAAAATCGTCGAATTTTAAATATTACTCGATTAGTATAGGAAATTAGTCAGCCCCCAATTACACTCCCACTTCTAGAACACAGCCAGCAATTACTTCAACGATCCATCCACATCCTAAAATAATTACAAACGATAAGGTAAAACGATAAAGCCCACTCTCCTAGGTGCAAAAGATTATCTCGCTTAAGTAAAAATAGCAGTGATTACACGCACGCCCGTGCCGAGATTAAACTTGAAATCGAAGCACTGCGTAGGTGCGCGCGTTCACGTGAATAGCAGGCGCGCAAATGTGTCTAATCTAAATGCGCAAATGCGTGCGGCAGAGCTGCGAGAGAGGCTTTTTAGCGTGCGCGCGCGAGTCGCGAGATAAAACGGCGAGCGAAACGTCACGGCTATAGGCGGAGAGCTGGTCGCGATAAAAAACTGCAGGAGTGCTTGCGTGAGAGTCTAGTGAAAAAGTAGCGCGATACTCGGGCTATCTTGGCTGAGAAACGGTATGGCCGAAACTATTATCGTAACAGAAGTTTGAGAGTTTAGGGGAGGGAGGTAAAAACGTATTTGGGAGAAAAATTCTGTTTCGCTCGTGTGCAGGTAGAAAGTTTTGTTAGGGCGTTGAGTTTATTATTGTTAAATTGCATTATGTGCTTGGATACAAAAATATGGGGCGGATGTGGGTCAAGTTAAAATGAAAGTATAAGTTGATAAATAATAGTGAGAAATTCTTTTTGGTGATTACTGTTGTTGCAAAACAAGTAATTTTATCTTCATATTATTTAATCGTAACGTTATATTTTATTTATTATCGAAAACAAAAGTTTATATACTTTAGCGGATTTTCTAAAATATTTTATCTATAATAATACGAAAAAAATGCAAAATATTTGTTTTTATCTTCGTTATAGTTTATTTGCCCGCGAAAAATAACAATAAGAAACTTATATTTTATTCCACGCTTACGGTTTGTTGACCTTTGTTCAAAAATAAAGTCATTCTAGAACTTATAACATTCAGCCAAAAACTCGGCTGAAAAATTCGCCGATTGAGTTCAAGGCGTACCTATGAAAACCTCATCCACGCTAAAATCTCACACTTCAACAATAACTGTTTAAATTCCAAATAACTTTATACATCAACTACCCACCCACCTAAACCTGCAATAACACACCAACCTCTCATATTATTCTTGCAAATAAAAAAAAAAAAAAAAAAATAATCAAGTCATTCTTAATAATCCCCTCAAAAATAGAATAAATCACGGAAACCGTTTCTGGCTGGCTGCCACGACGAGCCGCTGAAAAGCCGGGCTAACCGATACCGGCCCGCTTATATTCTAAACTAACAATGTACCGTTGTGATATTAGAATGAGGAAAATCGCCGTCAATGAAATCCGACCGGCTGGGCAGGCGCGCGCGCCAAAAAGTCGGGCATCTAAAAAGCTGGTATGTTCATTATCGGCGCGCCTGAGGTAATAAATTTGAGAGCGCACGTGGACGACTCCGGAATTCCCCCGCGAGGCGATTTTTTGCGTGAGACGTTGGTATAGTGGTACGTCGACAGAACGTGTCTTTTTCTTCGTGGCGGCGCGTTCGTGTCGCGATGCGAGTTATCTAATTCTGCGTGAGGCTTCTTTGTTTGATGCGGCGAAGCAGTTAATTGAGGTTATTGAGAAGGATTTTTTTGAGCTTGATTTGAAATTTTTTTTTTAAAGCGAGTATGTTCTAATTTTTCTGGAGTGTGGGGAGAGTGACAATGCACAATTTTTTCTGGGTTTTTGAGCGACTTGGAATGCGTATTGTTACCGAATGTTGTAACATTTATAAAAATAAAGGTCATGAATTTTCTCATTAGTATTAATAATTAATCATTTAGTATTAATTTAACAATTTTTTTCTATCTTTTAGCTTAATTAAATTAAAGAAATTTTTATAAATAATTATTTTTTATCATAGAAATATATGCATTTTAACTAAGTAACTATTTTTCAAAAAGTAAGAAAAAAATAATTTATTATATAATTAAAACATCAAATATTGGTTGTAGATTTTATTAAGATCAAAACATAACAATTCTGTAGAATAATGTAAGAAATGAATAATATGAAAATATATATAAATATTATTAAAATTCATTATCATTATGAATGATTTTGCAGCTTAAAAGTTAATTATCTACTGTTTCCAAACTTTTTTGTACTTATAAATTGATAATTTATAATTAAACAGTCATTACCCTTAGCTTCTTATACGAAATCTCTCGACTATAAACCAATTCATATTAGGTCACAGATATTTGCTATATTAATCTCCGAATCGCAAATAGCCCCATCTATTTCAAATTAGAAACACAGCGATAAATTTAGCCATTCAATATACGATCAATGCGAGAATAGATCGGATCCAACGCGCGCGCCGCCAACTTCACCTTTACGCAGACAACCGTCAGAAAACCCAGCGTTTCTCCATAATAATTAAAAATCCCATTCCGGTTCTCAACTCTATTTCCACCAGACAAACAGCCAGGAAAACGAGAGAGAAATCGAGGCCTGCAAAAGCTCCGAACAAACGTGTACGCGACGCTTACAAGAAGCAATTTTTACCGAGCCTTGAGTTCATGCTCCGTATGCGTGTGCGACTGGCGCAAGGTCTCCGATAAAGTGCATACTTAGCTATATAGGCAGACAGATAGCGCAGCTGATCTTTTGTGCGTACAAAGGTAGCTCGTTCGAGCGCGATGGATTGTATCGGAGGCTCGTGAAGTATATTCAGAGGTGAAGGGTTGAGTTATACTTGGGCTTGGATTCGGTTGGTGTGTTGTTTAATGTTTGGTGAGGAAAATTTATCTAGTGCGATAGTTACGAAACTAGCGAGGAAGTTGTTTAATAGATAGAGAAGAAAATATTACACTATATTATTTTTTTGTCTGTAAGCGTAATAACATTAGTCATGTTTGCTGAATGTACACACAGTTTCGCTTTTTGTTTGCTTTATTAAATAAACTAAAGAGGGAAGGAATTTACAATTATCTTTTCAATTATGAATTGATTAAACTACGTTACATGATATAAAACTTTGAAAGAAAGGAGAACACATTCACCAAATGATTATAAAAATCGCAAACTCTTAAAATTAAAACCAAGTTTATTCTATTCTACGATAATCACCTTCTATTCCACCTCGAATCCTACACCTATGACAAGTATATTTATCATCACCGGTGAAAATGTCGCTCTACATTCATGAGTTCCCACACGTGTCCAATAAAGCGATGACGCGTGAAAAATAAAAGCGGAAGCGCGCTTTGATCGACGGCAACGAGGGGCCAATCCTCTTTGAGGCATCGAATTAAGAAGACCCGCGAGAGCCGCGGAAAAAGCTTTTCCGCGTTCTCACGTCGCGCGAATTTAACGACAATGCGTGAGATCGATGAAAAACGCTAGTTTGGCCAGCGCGGAATCGATCGTTTTCCCGATTAGTCAGCGGAGCTTTGCCCGGAAATTGGCTGAATTAGAGACCTTGCGGGTCTTGTTGAATAGGGTTTTCAGTTTGATTTCTGATAAAGGATTTTCTTATTGTGCTTGGAAGGTTGACTTATTCTTCCGGAGTGATAAGAAAACAATGCTTATATCTTGCGGGTATAGAACAAAAGTTAGCCACGTGAATACATAATCGATTGGAAGACTTTTTTTGTTGTCGTTGCAAAATAATTATATATAGTAGAGCATAGCGTTTTAACATAAATAGACTTAATTTTTATAGATTCTAGAGAACAACTAAATCTTTAATGGGCCATGCAGTAAAATTGCTCGGACACACAATAGCTTGCTGAGAATAACCGCGTTCTTGTAATCAATACGCACGTGATACACTATATACGTATAGCGCCAAAACTGTGTATGCAAGTAACGACATACATCATGCAACCTCCACATCAATGTAAACTTTATGCATATGCAGAGCTACAAACGAGACTGATATTAGATAAGACGTTAATTGATTCGGTAAGAAAAATACCAGTATTGCAAAAAATACTGTTTATCTGAACATGTGTTAAGATATGTAGCTTCGCACAAAAAAGTTTTCATTAAAGAAAGATTATAACGTCAATTTGTCTTTTGGAATAAATGTTGGGATTTTTGTTAGAAGTAGAGATAAGAACGTATGGTACATATATAGTCATTTGAAGCGACTAACATGCATTTTGAAAGATTATCAGTTCTCGAGCCAAAATAGTTGATTTTATTCAAGAGAAGATAATCTTCTAAGCCATTGAATACTAATGTAATTTGATTCCAAATTTCTGTGACGCAAATTAAAAAAATGTCATTCAACAACTTTTTACGTACTTTTTATTGATTATAACATGAAATTCAAGGTCTACTTGATCGACTCATGCGTGTAACATTGCAGCTCGGTTTATTTACAAATTACCTAAGCATTAACAAAAAATTCCAGGCAAACAAAGTTTTCCAAGTGCTGCAAGTAAAAGCTAACAATAGACTTATTTTCTACTTGGCGTATCGAGCAAAGTCAAAAATATTTTTGAAAATAATAGCGGGACACACAACAAGCCCCGGGGTCCCAAAACGTATGGAAAACAGCAACTCACGACGGCATCATCATGGGAAATCACAACAATTATCGCTGATGACTCATTTTTATCGTGCTCGAGTTATTTCCATAACATTAGCGATAATATTTGTGAAAAAATTAATGAACCGCCTCCCGAGCATTATTTACATAGCAATGCTTATTAATACGAATAAGGGAAATATTGGGAATACCTAGCCTATAGGAATGTGTCATTCACAATAATGTTTGTATAATATCCTAAGCAAAAAAATTTACTGTTGCCGAAATATAGTAAATACATTGAGCAATACATCGGATATCGATTGCCGAAAGATTTCCATGTTAGTCCAATATAATTTAACGTTTCGCCAATATATCGCCATGAGACGAATCCAATATATCGCCCACATTTATATCATAATTTGAAAATTTTAAACTATGCATAAAAAAATTGGACTATTATAAAAAAATATTTCGGCGATCGATGCCCGATGTATTGTAAATTTTTTTGCGCGGGATAACAGTGTAATATGTAAATGGTATCAAATTCTTTAATTTATTGAATTTCGATGACTCTCAATTAAGGAGCCTTGCATGAAATAAATTTTTCAAATTAAAAAAAATTAAAAAGCGAAACTAAAGTATCCCAAGCTCCATGTAACAAAAACGCGCCCAACATCGCTAAATATCCAAAATTTTAATCAAAACTCGAAGCTCACCTTGCTTAGTGGTCCCGTTCATCTTCTTCTTGCCGTTGATGGAATTCTGGCTGACCAGCCGGTACTCGCCCTTCTTGCCCTTGTCCGGGCCGAACTTAATGTTGATCCCATTGTCCTGCTCCTTGTCCTGCAGCATGATTGCTCCTTTATCTCTCTCCTTCCTTTATCCAAAACAGTCACTTATAGAAAACCCGCTCGCGCGCGGGAGACTCGAAATCTCGCGCTTCTCCTAGAGCTTCAGGCCAAAATCTCTCGCTGTATATCCACGAGACACGCGCCTCCTCTTCCACATGTACACCAGCCTCTCTTCTTTCCAGACCTCTCCGGGATTTCCTCTCTTTTAACTCGGCTCCCTATATTTATCCCAGCCACGGGAAATGGCCCTTAGCTATCCTCCTCGGACAGATAGACTCCAGGTCGACTTGTTGCTGGCCCAGTCAGGTCTTCGTTATCCTCGTCCCGGTGTCAGGCGGCCCTGGCTCCAGTCGGCCCGTCCTTAGCCTCCTCGGCAGCCGCAGCAGTGCCAGCAGCCGGCTCCGTCGTCGAGGCGCTCGCTCGACCGTGAGAGCCCTGACGCCGACTGCACTGCCAGCCGCCGCGCTCCTCCCGCCTTGGCCCGCACATAGACACCCCGGCTTTGTTTTCTCTCTCAGCGTCGTCCTCAGCGCGCTCTCTCGACTCTCTGTCTCTTTGTTTATGCGGGAGCTCGACGGCAACGGCACACACTCGGCACGCGCTCAGCCAGCTCTCTTCGACGAATTCGATCCTCTCTTTGTTCCTGCGCGCTACTTTGTCCGCGGAGCGCGGGCGCAAGCTCGTGCGGAGGGGCTCCTAGCCGCGAATTATATTTTCGCCGCCTAAAAATATACTTACGCGCGGGAGAGCGAGAGGGAAAGAGTAGACCGCAGCGCGCGAAAAAATCGATGCCCCCGCGCTATAGCACTGCAGGCTGCCTCTTGCCTGTATATGTATATACTCGCGCGCACTGCACAGTCACTCCTAACCTAGGAGTTTAACGGAGCGAGCTGGGTGCCCGCTGCCTGGCGTGTGTGTCTACCGTGCCACAGTAGTGCGATGCCGAGATCAGCGAGACGCGCGCGGACGAGTCGACGCACAGCTGCAGTGTGCGCGCGCGCGCGGGAGTGTGTATACGTCTCGGCGAGACTCGCTCGGTTCATGCGCCGCTCGACTACTGCTCGGCCGCGCGATCAGCTGTGCGAGAGGAGCAGCTAGCGCCGTTCAGAGGTGCGCGACCCCTTCCCTTTCTCTCTCGCTCGCGCGCTCCGGCCAAAGCGACTGTATACCTAATGGCTTGCCCCTCTCTTCTGTGTCTACGGCTGTCTTTCTTTCTCTCCCTGGGCGCTCTGATGTAGCCGTATTCGTTACTCCCCCGCGCTGGCGCGCGCGCACCGGTGCAGTGCCCCCCTCTTTCGTGGAGTTACGAGGCTGCTATCTGCCAGAGACGCGGATGTGTGGCTCTCGCGCGCTGGTTCTGGGAATTTGGGAGCTTTGTTGGAGTTGAGCTGGGGAGGATGGGAGGGAGAGGGGATGGATGCGGTGGATGCGTCGGTTTTCGGGTTTTGAGATCAGCTGTTGGATTTGTAGTTTTGAGATGGAGATTGTTGTTACATTTTAAGAGTGGGGTAGTTGAGGTGTGTTCCGTTTTGTTGAACAGGTGTTGACAGCGACTAATTGCGGAAATTCAAATTACGTTTTGCATGTTATACCTGAGCTTAGCTAATCGGTTTCAATGAGAACTCGGCATTGTTATGTAATCGGAAGGAAAATTTACAGCGGGACGTATGCGCAGACAAAACAATGTTCCCTGTAAATGTCAAGCTGAGCGTGTATCGTTCCTTTACATAAAGTATCCTACACATCTCTGACTGCAATTCCAACGGCTCGCGTTACTCAAATCTTCTGTTTCCGTCCTCCCGACACGCGTTAAATTTCTCTCGCTCGCAACTTAATTATTCCCTTTATCAACTCTATTACTCTCGCGCGGAATTCTGCCAAACAATCGTGCCAATGAACCCTTCGCTTCTCCTCTTGGCTTCGTCTTCTCATCGTCGTATTGCCTCATCGTCTCGAATTTACCTTGGTGCTTTTTCTATTTATTAAATTTAAAAAACGTCATTATACGTCTAATTCTTTTTTTCTGGTAGAATCTTATAATCTCGAAGCGACGTTCTGCTATAGATTTGTTTAAAAACAGTCCGACGATCCAAGCAGCAAGCGGAAAGTTACGGGGACTCGAGTCGTTCGACTTTTTAGCGCGCGCCTGTGCGTATTTGTTTTAAATAAAACGATGTCATAGATTTCTGAGAATCCGCTGTTTTGTTTGTTGCTCGCGGCGATATCACGGCGAGTCGCAATTTTTAGTTAATCTGACCAATAATCGGCTTGCAGCTCGATTTGTTGCTATGCGCGTTTTTCTCTTTTGCCTTGTACGAATCGAACGAATGATCGAAAAAGTTTTTTTTATCGCGTATATGTCAGTGCTGTGTTTTGTTCCAAAGAACAACTTTCGAATACGAGGATAAATTTCTAGAAAATAAAAATTGGCGATATCCGCGGTAATGAATTAATTATAAAACTTTATTCCATTTCCCTTGAGGGTGTTTATTTAGTAAATAATACAAGCGCTGGAGGTAATGAAATGGAGAGCTTTGGCGTTTTTATACACAGATTTTAATTACTTTGATGGCTTTGAACGTGATTAATGCCTCGATGCTCGCCTCTGTCTTCAATTCACTGACGTATAATGAAACTGGAAGGTGAATTTCATTATAATTTTAACTCCCGAAAGTGTTGTATAATTAACTGTGTATTGAAACTGGTTGTGATAAAATAAAATAATTTTCAATCTGGTATGTTATTCTTTGCAGAAAATGTAGTGTTATACGGTGGAAAAGAGTCAGATATTTAAAATATTTATTAAAACTTATATTGTAGAGATAAATTTATTCTACCAAAATTTAAAGTATGCAGCGAATAAACTCGATAAATAGCACAGTTAAATATTTGTTAATCGATCATTAAATTTTAATTACTCTTAGTACTACACTGAGAAAAAAAATGACTAAAATTAAAAGAATCCCTAGTAGAAAATTAACCATCTTCTGGCCAGAATGTGGTTAATTTTCTACTAGGGATATTTCTTTAAATAGTATTAAATTAATATTCATTTGATTTTATTAATTTATTTTTTCTTCCGAGTGTACACGATTAGTAAAAAATTTACATAAAAATGCATAGTCCACTATTGTACCTCTATCGTTACAAAACCAATTCAAACTAGTTTCGAAAAAAACCCTGCTCCTTTCCCAAAACCCAACCAAAACCCCACATCTACCGTATCCATAAAAAAAACCTCTCGCATCTCAATTTTATCAACGAACCTAAAGAGCTCCAAACTCATTACTCATCCGCGCGTGAAGACACACAGAGCCCACATCGCGCCAAGCAGTCTCCGCCGGCTCCAACCGAGCGAATCGAGTTATTCGAATCCCACTACTTCAGCGCTCGATAGCATCGAGCGAGGCTAGCTTATAGAGGTGTAAGGAGAGAGTGAGAGAGGGCCTTGATATCAGCCGGCGCTGATTTTTTTCTCCGCTTATCAGCGCCTACCTTCCTGACCTGTTTACCTATAGCGTCGCCCTGACCCACTGTCGGAGAAGAAGCGCGAGAGGTGGCCATTGTTTTTATGTGCCAGGGAAAGAGAGAAATTGGCGGGAGGTGACGTAAGTTGCGGAATATGCGGATTTCAGGATTGATCGTATAGGAAAATTGTTTGTTCGCGTTGGAGAGGTTTTGGATTTGGTTAGAATCGTTGAGGGATACTGTTTTTGTGATAAGTACTGTATAAGAGCGTGCGAAATCAGGTTTGGAGTGAGATGAGGTTTTTCAGAGTTTATAAGGGGGGACGAGCTGGAATGCCGACCTGTTTTTCGACCTTATTTTTATAATTTCGAAAAACTTGGGGAATCCCGACTTTTCTTGGGATTTCCCAACTATTTCCGGGATTCCCCATGCATTCTTAAACCTTTATAACAAAACAAATAAAACTAATTATATTAATATTTTCATGAAATAAGCAATAAAATTATCTTTTATTTATTTGCTTCTAGTCGATAACTTAAATTCTAACGTTTCAGGTACGTTTCTATTATATTATATACATTATCACTTACGTAAGAAATAAGATCACAATACATATTTTTGTAATACAGTTTGTCGATTATCAAGCGGTTCATATCTAGTCGCTGCATCAATCGATTCAAGTGGTTGTTTGCACTCTGCTCTGAAAAAATTTATGTAACCTGTGATAAATAATCGGAGTGAAGTATTTTTCTCGATTTATTTACTTTATCCCTCTTACATAAAAGCAGCACGAGTACATTGATCGAATTTCGATGTGCTCCATACAATATTTACAATTATGGGGCATTTTTTAACTCCAATTTTTGCTTTTTTTTGGAATCAACAATTTAATGCTTAAGTTGCGCTTGAGATTGGAGGAAACAAACTGAAATCTAACTCTTAGCTCATTTATTACGGTTTTTAATACCAATATATTTTTTTATTCCTTTTTTTTCATTTTATAAAACAATCCGAAGCTTAAATTATTACTAAAAACTGATTGCTCTAAAAAATCTATGAAAAATTTACATCGAAACTTGACAAGCAAGACATTTTTTCAGAATATCTTGAATAGAACAAAAAAAGAAAAATATTGTCGATAAAATAGCTGTAATAATTACCCAGAGACATAAGTTTGCGAGTTTTGCCAAGAAGTCTTCCGACTTCTTGATACAATCAGCATGTTCTAATTAGTAAAATATTTAATCAACACAATCTATAATCAACGATCGTCAAATCGAGTACACACATGCAAAACATCACTTGATAGTCAATGCTTTATTTTTCAATTTGTCCTACATTTCACTTCACGCTAAAAGAATTTTCCTTCTGTATCTGTAGTTGAGTTCTATTTCTTTTTCATAATTAGGGTTACATAATTTTTGAAGAGCTTGAAGGTCGCTTGTTTGATACAAAATTCATAAACTCATAAGTTACTGGAAAGTTGTTATTTAACAGGTTTCGTGCTGCGAACGTAAAAACCGATTTTTACAAGAAAAATTAGATATTAAAAACCTGGTTTTATTTAGTTATGTCAGAAAGCGTAAGATATAAAATGTCAGGTATAATAATAGATTGAATTAAAATTTTTTGAATCAAAAAAGGTTGAATTGATTCAATTAAGCATTTCAGTTAAGTATTAAATATTGTTCTTGTAATGTAGATTAATATGCCAGATAAAATAAAGAATGATAACCGGAAGAGAATTAGCTTACTCAAGATCCATTTCCCAACTTCTTGTCTAACTCCTCCTTTACTAGTTTTTGCCGAGAGACTTAAGTAGAATCATAAATTAAAGTTATGGCCACGATTATATCATTAGTGATGTAATGGATTAGCTAAGTCGTATAGATTTCCTCTTATCTCAGGTGCACCTTTATAGATTAAAACAACTTAATTCTCGAAAACATAGAAAGTGTACTTCACCCTTTAAATCAATAAACCATAAATAAATAAATTTTAAATAACGTTTCGCAAATCAACCAACTTGACAATCATCCACCCCTCTCCATCCCAATCGGCAAAAACCCGGCTTATTCATCTTTAAAGAAAGATCGGAAAGTCAACGGCCGAAGCGTCGTCGTGCTTGCTTCTCAATTGGTGCACTCATACACCACGCGTATACCAACTGCAACAACTCGTCTCTTTACAGTATCCGGTATGTGCGAGCCTTCCTTCGTCAATTGTCGGATTACAGGCTGGAAAAAGGATGTCCACGTTGATCCAATTAGACATGTCGCCGCCGCCGGCACTCGAATCATACGCGCGTTCGATTGAATTAAGGCTTTCGGGTACTTTTGCAATTGGCCGCCCGAGAAAGAGACTCGTGATATTTAGATTGTATTTTTCCTGTAGGCTGGCGGTGATGGTTTTGACGAGGGAAAATTCAACGACAAGCGATCGTCGCGAGGAATAAATTGAACGTAGGAATTTTAAAGTGATGGCTAATTCTGCGGGTTCTTCTTTAATTAAATGGGAGTTGAGTTATAGGGATCTTTTATTTTAGTTTGATTGGCGAGCGTTGTGTTTACCCTTGATCTTAATTATAACTTTCTCATGCTCATCAAGCAGCTGAATTAGCTGCACTTGTGTCACTTGTTTGGCATTCGTAAAATAATAGAATTCCAAGTATAAAAATCAAACGATAAATTCAAAACTACTTTCAGGCTCTTAAGTAAAACTGTCATTCGCTAAAAGAGAAAAGTCAATGATTATCCTAACAAGACCGAGAGCGCAAAAGCTTCCGCAAAATGATTCAAGCGCGAGCACGCGTGCAATTACACGAGTGCACCTGCGCCTGGCGGAAAAAGACGATTGGAACTGATGCGGCGCGCTCGCGGTTTGATATTTTTCTATTTACCGATGATGTGTGTACCTCACTTATCGCGTAACTAGAGAATCGACGAACTGGATCGCGGCAGCTTTTTTTTCGAGCGGCTGAGCTTTCGTAATGGGATGTGCGATTGGTACTGGATGATACAAGCGAATATTAGCTGCTGGCACTTGCGAGTTTTTTTTTTGTGTAAATTGTTTGAATTCAAGGAACATTTTACGAGCAATTTAGTGATTATAAAGAGTAATTTGAGTAGAGAATACGATGATTTTTTTTATTTTTACGCTTAAAATTTTTAAACTAAAAAATCTTTTATTTGCGTATGCCATATTTTAAATTAATTTTATTGTAACGAAATATATATTCTAGGGTTCTTTCAATAAATTATTAATTCCTGCAAATAAATAACCTGAATAAAGTAAATGATTTTGAAATTAGCAATATTTTAATTATTAAACTTTAATTTTCAAAAATGTCTGCACTCTAAAGACATAGTCAAAAATATGTAAAAAATGTTTGCAATCTATCACGCTTCATCAAAGTCAATCTTCCTAACATAAATCTTAGCCTTTTGTATCCTATTGCACTAAGATTTCTCCGCGAGAAAAACAATTTTCTGGCGCATACTTAAAAAAAAAATAATTAATCCGTCCCTGAATCAATACAATATTGAGATCGCGCGTTTTTCAAACCTTTTTATTTGCGCTAAGCATTCCATGAGCACGAGGAATTCGCTGTTGCCGATCGCATATGTGAGGTTGCGTCACGAAATCGGCCGAGATAATATCGGGATCGTCACGCGCCGAGAGTACGTCAGATTGACGAAGTGGGTGGGGGATCTGGAAAAACAAAAATTTCGAAGGCGCGCGCATTGTGCTCGAGTGTCTAACTCTTGAGATGAAATAGATTTTTTTCTTTTAGAAGAATTTTTTTTAAGCTGTATATAAAAATGAAATAAAATATTTTAATTAAGCGATAGAAAAATATTTAAACTGAAAAAGAAACGAGCGTGTTAATTCACAGTTATCCCATGCAGTTATTTTATTAATTCTAAAAATACTAATTACTTTTATTCAATCTTTATTCCAAATATTTACAAAAATTAATAAACTTACAAAATAAACTACCTATATCAATATTACTTAAAAAAATTATCATCTACACAAAATATCATAAAAATAAAATCTCTTACGTTTAACTTTCACTTACCCAAGTATCTATTCCTCACGGCATGAGATATAATCAAAACTAACGCTAGATACAGTAGTCAACAGTCTTTATTAGTCCTCATCAGAAAAAGATTGCACGATTAACTGCTCATCGAATTTACCTGTCGTAGTTTTACAATTTCCTTCATTACTCTTCCGATAAAAATCTTCCACATTGCAAGATAATTTATTGCTCATACCACGATCCTGACTTTCCGGATTTACTTGACGATCCCTCGGCGATCTCTCGAAGATCATTGAAACCTTCTCGCACCACTGCGGCTCGCATCTCTCGTCCTTTATTTTCTTCTTATTTACAACGCGTCTAGGTCCAAGAAATAGATCGTTGATCACCTCGCCTGCGCCTCTTTCCCTCTTTTCCCATGACATCCTCTTCCCTCCATCTATCCATTCATCCTTCCCTCCACCCTTCCCTCCATCTTTCCCTCCATTCTTCCCTCCATTCTTCCCCCCATTCTTCCCCCCATTCTTCCCTCCATTCTGTCCCCCATCCTTCCCACCATCCTTTACTCCATCTTTTTCCCCATTATCCTTAAAACACTCCAGGATCCGTTGTTTCTTCTCGTGATAATCGGAATTTCCAGACATTGACACCCTCCTGGCATTTTGGTCCTTCGCATTTTGTATGTCCATCGCGTCCGTCGTCACCTTAATCCTATGCTTGATCTCTTCCAGGACCTTCTGGGCATCGTTTTTCACCGAGCTCAGAGGCGTGGTCGCACCGCTGGCACAAACACAGGACTTTCTCACGCTTTCGGGCTGAAGTTTGCACGCCTCGACCTGCTCCGGCTCAGAGCAGCTGCACGAGCTTTCCTGCTTCTCAATCGGCTGGTTTTCCCGGATCGACGGACTTCTTCTTTTCGGATGTTCCTCGGGCTCGGAACTGCTCGACCGCTCAGCACTGGGGATACGATAGAGTCGACCGCACTTACCATCGCAGGGTAACGCACTTTTTTCTTTTATCGAGCTACGCGGCGACCTTGAGCTTTTGAAGTCCGGACTAGCGCAGGCCTCTCCACACGGCGATAACTCGCTAGCTCTTCTCGAGTTTTCCCGTGACTTCTCATGACTGTCCCTTCTGCTGCTCCTCCTCTTTGGCCCATCTGTTAGTTCGTGATAGTCTATTGGCATGGTTGCACTATCTACCGTGGTCCTTCGTTTAGATTGATTGGATCTCAGGCTTTCTCTTCGTTCGCATATGGGAGAACAGTTGCACGACTCGTCGTCGTCAGGAACAATGACTAAAGTATCCCGTCTGCTGTTCTGGCTCTTTCGCCCTGGAAATATAGACCTACCATTCTGGCGTTTTGATTCCGACGTTTCGCTCTCTCTCCTGCTGTTCCTCCTTTTTGGCAAGAGCGACCTGGTGGTCTCCCTCGGATCATCGTGTGACCTCTGTCTGATGTTTTCTTCTATTACTTCGTTTAAAGCGGACACTTCTTTGATCTGCCGTCTAGTCCTTCCAGGGAATATCGAACTCGTCTTTCTCCTAGTCGATGGCCGTAAATCTGTAGGGAATCGGTGAGCGAACATCAAGCCACGTTTCTGACGAGCACTAGTTGGAGTATGGGCATTACGTCGCATACTACCCTGTCTGCTCCTTATCTCGTGACGGGGTGACGCCCGATTTGGACTGCAGCTGCACGACTCATCGCTGGATTCTGAGCACTCTGGAGTCGAGCATTCGCATTCATGGCTGGCTCGTCGTCCCGATACTTTTCCTTTCTTTTTGGAGAATGGTTCGCAAGGCTTGCAACATAACTCGACATCAGTTCTTGGTACCGATCGTCTCTTATGTCTCTTTAATTTGCACTTTGACTTTTTGATTAGTAAAGGAACGCAGATGGTCTCTCCGCTATGCTTGCGGTTTTTTTGCTCACAGTAGGACGCGTTAATCATCTTCTTCCGCTTCTTTTCGAGCATCAGCCGAAACTTCTCCACCTCTCGCAGTGTGTGCTGCTTCTCAAGCTCCTTCGAAATCAGCTCTTTGTTCAGCTGGCTCATCTGCTGTCTGACCATGTCGAAGTGACTGAGATCCCTTAGTTTTTGTGGTTTTGGACAGATTTTGTTCAGTTCTTCCGCGTTGATGCAGGTCTTCTCCATAACGTGCGACGAGCATAGGCAACGATCGATTTTCTCCTTAACCTTCTCTCGACATGGCTCCTGTTCTCTTGGCTTTCTTCTTCTCGTTTTCACGCAGCAACTAGCTTCATCGCAACCACAGATCATATCTGTATGCAAAAGCAACAAGAATATCTGAAATAGCTAACAATACGGCCACGAATAACCTCTCTTCAAAACTAACCTGGCTTCCAGGGATCCGGAATCCCCTGAATCATGGCAACGCCTTTCCTCGTCCACAGCACATTCGTCAACCTCAGATACTCTTCGCTCATCTTCGCATCCTTCCGGCTGATTTCTGGATCATTGACGCACTCCCGACGCAAAAACTCCAGCCACGGATCTGGTATACCGTTACGTGGCTTCCTCACCGTCAGCTCATTCGAAGCACCACACGAGGAGCCCACCACGACGTAGGGCAGTGCCTTGACCAGTCGCGGGTTGACGAACGGCCCTGGTACCACGGCCCTCACGTAGCAGGCGCCGCCCGGCGGTCGTGTCCACTGGAATTTCCAGCCTTCCCAGTTGATCGATGATTTTTCCCGCTCGAAGCATGCTGGTTGAGCTTGTGCTGGAATGTTAAGTTGTTGTTTTTGTTTTCGGTCGTTAACCTCGAATTTTGAAGGAGGTCGGATGGTAATTAAGTTTCGAGCTTACCGAGCGCGCATTCATGAAGATTCTTACTCTTTTTAGAACAACATGGTTCCATTACCTTTTTCTGGATTGAGGGCACTTTTTCATCGTGACTGTTGATTTTTTTTCTATTTCTGCACTGTGAGCTTGAGATTTTGACGGCTCACATTTTTGTTTTGTTATCGATATCGCTAAATAGGTGGTGTAATGAATAAAAAGGGTATAATGAGGGGATTGGAATAATGCAGATATAGTTGCACTATGTAAGTAGACTTAAATTTTAATCGTTATATCTTTGTTGTTTTGTGTCGTATTTCCCATTATCGAGAAATAATATTTTAAAGAAAATAAAGATATTTTAATGTTTAACTACACCGATAGAACCATTTGCAATACTCCAAAGATACTTTTGATTCTTAGATTCTGAAATTATTTTTTATAGTTCCTCTATTTTTCGTTTTTCCATTAAATCTTGTAGTTTATTGCTGTAAGTAGTAATGTAGTGCTACAGTAAGACATAGACGTATTATAGTTGCCGTTTAACAAGGGTAATCTAATCGATTTAGCTAATGAATTCCCTTTTTACAACTCTAACCTCAAAATCGTGATTGTGACGTAGTTTCTCAGCTAATGTGGTAAAACATAATCTTAAAAAGTGCGAAAGTTGATTTTTACACCTCTGAATACCTCTCGATTTAAACAATCAACTTCTGTACCCTTATCTAAATGTACTGCAAATTACAGTTACGTTACATTTACACAGCTACAGTTACAGTTTAGACATACAAAAAAAATTTTTTTTTATGTCACAGATATTTTTAATTTATATCATATCATTTATTAATAATTCAAGAATTTTTTTAAACCAAATAATAATTTTAAAATCCATCAATACAAAGGATCAAGAACAAGACAACCAAAACGACATTTTATATTCTCAAGCATTTTTTTATTTTATCAATTTTCTTACTTTTAGACAATTGTATCGGGACCCTCAACGAGGTACCCGTGCAAAAAAAAACGACTGCCCCGCTTAGCGTCACACATATTCCTCGCACTTATAGTAAATACAGAATAAACGCGCAGCAAAATCTGCGCAACATATTCCCTTCTTTCAATTAAATTTCGACCTACAGTCAGACTCACATTCATCATCCTTCGATCCAGTCGCCATTCACATATATTCGTTTCAGGAAAAAATGTTTCGTACCCATCGACGATATTGGAGTCGCTCGATAAAACAAAACTTTGGGGCTTTGGGGCGGGTTGATAGAGAGGAAAAAGACTCGTCCTTCTTTATTATCAAAGTTATAATATTCTGTGCCCGAAAAAGAGACGCGGAATATCGTCTTTCTCTTAGTTTTTTTTTTATTTATATATCAATATGTTTTATCACTTAAAATTAGACATTACAAATCAGCCCGTCGTGTCATCACCTTCAACGGGGTTTCTGCGTTTTTTTTCTTATTATTACATGTATTGCTTCAATAACTGTGGGACCAATCAAGGACCAACACGTAAAGAAGCGCTTTGTTTTCCTTTTTTTAAACCTTTAGTTTTGTTAACCGCACGAGTGCCTCCCTTTGTATATTTTATTCGACAAAAAAAAGGTATCTCATTTAATTTCCTTCGTAATCACGGCAATAAAGCTTTCAGTTTCCACCATTACATATACAGTGTTTTAAACTCAACACAGAAATTTGGTTCGTCGTCAAGAAATATACAAAATACATATCATTAAATCTTTGTGTATAAAAATAAATTACTAATGATTATTTAATTTCTAATAGAAATTACTCGTGTATCGATGAGCATTTTATTCATAGCAAGAGTCCGGAGTAAGTTCTTGCATGGTTTTTTTGTTACCAAACTTCTACATACGTAAGTTTAAAATGTATAATTATAATATAACAAAAAAAATAAAAAAATAAAATATACCTAGACTTTCTAATAAGGATAAAAAAAATTTATAAAAATTTACTCCGCGCTCTCTCACGTTTTTAATTAATTTTACGTTAACTATGAAACATATACAAGTCTATCATAAGTAGTCCTCTTTAGTGATTTTTCTTGATAATATTTTTTTAACTTTAATATTTACTACCATGGAATCAATAAATAACGCATAAAAGTACATGTTTTAAGCTTGCACAATTTTGATGACATTAACTGCTATATTAAAAAAATTCAGTTTTGATTCTAATAAACGAAAACTTGTTATATGAATATAAATATTGATTCTGAAAAAAAAATATTCCCCTTAAAAGCAAATAATTTGTTATTTTTTTTTTATTATTTACGCTATTTTCACGTAATTATAACCAGAATATTTTTATTAATAATACGCATTTCGTAAAATTTGATAAAACTAAATCTTTCGTCTCTGAACGTACACGAAACTTTCGACTTTCGTCCTTATGTTTCACAAAATTTTGCCGTGCTTACGACGAAAAGTTCTTCATCCTCAATTTCACGTGCTCATGCGAACTCTTACGAACATCTTAATGCTCATTTTATTTTATTCTTTATATTTTGCTTCAATAAAGCGCATCCAACTTGTCGTGCACTTCAAGTTTCAGAAAAATCGTTTTCTATCACTTAGTTTATTGAGATTGCAACAAATCTCAATTTACACCAAATATAAGGAGATTGCAGTCAAAATAGCAGTTGCAAAAATCGTTAGTTTCAGTTCAATAAACTAATTCAATAAGTTTTTAAAATTTATATTTGTATAAGTTAACTAGATATTAATAAAAACTAATAACGGCCAAATAATAGTTTGCTTTTTTATTAAATAAGTATAAGTATTTTATTAAAAATATTTAAAGTTGTTTCTAATTAATCCAAATGTAAACTCTAAAGTAGCGTACATTATATTCTTAGCCAAGTGTCTTAGCAATTACTTCAACCCATCCTGCGATCTCCTTAATTAGTAATATGTCTCTTTTTTCAGTCGCTTAATTTGCAGGCTTAAAGCGCAGGCACTCGCTTGTACCTCATCAATATTATGCATACATTTTTACAGAATAATACGTCGAACGATATTTAGACTAGTTTTTCCCTTGATAAAACTTGTCTGCCCTTTTTTTTCCTTTCGTAACACAGCCTTTTGAATTTATCCAAAACACACACTCTTTCGTACTTGTTTCTTTCTTATATACCTGTTTGCCTTAATTTATTTTCTCATATCTTTAGTTATTTCTTTCTTTTATCTTTTTTTCCTTATTAAATAATAGAAAACGGAAGAAACAAAAGCGGATACCTATAACGTGAAGGCCTCCGTGAAATTGGCTTCGCGCATATTCGTTATTCTTATTTTGTCTTCATTATAAGAGAGCGATACAAAAATTACAGTTACAAATCATTGCTTACGTCACTAAAGTGCATTTCGTTTGTAGTGAAGATAGATATTTCATGTACCCAGAAAATTGTCTATTTGAATACAATAGAATTTTTTTTATACCAAACTATGTAATCTCGTTCCTTCTAAAATCCTGCTACGATTGTAGCTTTCACTTCTTCAATACGTAATTGCTAATGTTAAATGAATGATAAAATGTACCTTTTATTCTTTTAAAGGAATACACATATGTAGTATTGCAATTCGCAACACTCTTATAATACATGACTAATACAAAAGTTGTAAAATCTTAAAAGTAAATACAAAATGAATGAAACTGGAAGAATCTATAATACATATATTCATTCATTAAGACATTTCTCTGGGTCTGCAAATTGTTGATTTACGAAATTTGTCATATGCGTACACATAGAAACAACGCGTACACACAGCGAAGTCCATACAAAATGAAATCGCGTTTTTCTTGTCTCAAACGTGAACACCAATGTACGTGATACGTATAATTAATAACATCATAAACATCATAAGAAAAATTTTGGCTTCATCTCTTGGTTTGATTGATCGGCAGTTGTCTATGTACTGAGTTTCAAAATTTTTGTGGGATAGTATACGGTGCGGGGAAAAACGCGATTCGATGAACATAAAAAAACTCTTCGCTGTTACATTATTTTTAACACAAATAATGACTCCGAACGAGTAAAATACAAGTGCACAATTACTTTCCCTTGGTTGTAGCAAGTGTATTCTTGTTTCACATAAATGCGTGTAAGCACGACTAACGATTATGCGTAAAACATCTCGGCATAAACAGTCGACGAAACGAAAAATGGTTACAGATAATACTTATATAGGTATCGGATAAAAATTTATAATTATTTCTTCGGTTGTCGCGCATCGACGATACAAAATATCGGCGATGAAAACAGGATTTTTAAAAGCGAAATTACAATTAAGACATAAAAGTTTCATCATACAAGTATTCACTAAAGTCTTCAAACGTTAGAATGAAGACAACTTTGTTCGTATCTAAATTTTGTATTACCTTTTGTTGCTCAAAGCGAAAATTTAGAACTAATAATCATAAAATTCATCATAAGAAAAGGAATCGTTTTTGCTCATTTGCAACAAAAAGTAACACGGTAAAATGGTTTTGCTAATATCAATTTTTGATAGTATGGCTTGTTAAAATTCTCAACGGATTATAATCTGCGCTATTGATAAAAGAATTCTCTATTTATAGATTCCGTTTCATTTCCCGTGAAATAATGCGAACAATGTCGATAAGCTGTTAAGCACTTTGTCAAGAAATGGACGAATAGTTAGTGATTTTTTTTATCAGTACTTTAACAGTCGAGTGGGATGTTAAAGTATAAACTTCCTGTATGTCTTGTAACGGTTAACACTTAAGAGCTATTAAATTTAACAGTGACTGACTTATTTTAGCAAAATAAGTTCTGGTAACTTTTTCACAATAATTATTAAAGTTTCCGGGGAGAGGAGGGGGGCTGACAGTTTTCTGGTAATCATTTCCAACTTTGTTGTAACTTTCTTTATCAATAGGATGGAGTCAACTTCTAAAAATTCAAGATCTAGAGGGCGCAAGTGATTAACAAATTACTGAAGAACGAATGTATAATCACAAGTCTTTTGTGGCCCTTCATTAATTATCACTCTGTGCACAGTAACACAGTTGTGAGAAAATATTGAAACTAAAATTAGCATAATATACTAGAAGACCAAATTCTAGTAAACGTTTATGCAATAGTTATTAGATCTTGCGTACGTTTAATTAAAATATTAAGCCATCCACTATTATTTTAGACTTATATGCTGTTTTTGCACATGTCATTAAAGTATAAGCGTTTACTTGAATTCAATAAGTATAATCTCAGTTCGTTGTAGATAAATTAAGCTAATTTTAGATAATAAAACGCCACTTGAATTATTTTATTTAAAAATATTTTTCAATTGTCGCAATAGCTAACAGGATTTACTCCTTGACGATCTTTAAAATATTTTCCCTATAATGAAAGTTTTCTTAATTACAATCTCATCAAAAGACACTAAACAACTCAATAAAACCTGTCATCTTTTCAGTAAACCGATGCCGCGGCACCCAACACAAAACATTTTCCTTAAAAAGTAAATCCAGCGCGCGCTTCATCAAGCCAAAGCATATTCGCGCTCTCCCAGCGGCACCTCCACAAACGTAAACAACACACTAAAAACGCAAAAAACGTCGTACACCTCATCAATGATCGCACACAGATAATCGCGCTTATGGTTGCGTGTGCGAGTCTAGACCTGCCAGTAGTCCTTGTCCTTGGCAGCGAGGTGTCTCCGCCTGTTGGCCCGACGCTGACCTAGTCACTCCTTGGTCGGGGTCGGGGCCGTCGGTGCGTTCTTGGACTCGGCCGTCTCGGCGAGCTTCGCCGGCTGCAGCTTGGCCTCCGAATTGTTTTTCCAGACGCCGTCTTCGGAGACGAGGAGGAGAGGCAGACCGCCGAGGACCATGCACGTGCCCATGAACAGGAAGCAGACGTTGTAGCTGCCGGTCACGTCGCGCATGAAGCCTACGGAAGGTAAGAGGTAGTGGTTAGAGGTGTATGTATAGGTGAGATAATTTTTTTTTTTTTTTGAGGCGGCTGAATGGCTGGGGTGAAGAGATTGGTTTGGTTGGGGAGGTTACTGGGATGTGAGAGTGTTTTAATGCTAGATGGAGGGTGATGGGAAAAATTAATTATGTTTTTATTACAAGTGCAGATAGTAAAATGATTTTTTAGAGTAGTTTCTTTTTGCATAACTTGTGCTAAATTTATTATGTTACGCTGTATATTTATATGTTTTTTAGAATGTAGATTATGAATACTTTGCTGTTTAACCATAAAAATAGTAAGCTGTATAATTCCATATTCATGAGTTTTATTTATGAATGTACACGTGAATATATAAGTACTTCTGAGAATAGTTTTTGTATAATTATGTTTGTCTTATAATCAGTAACATCGCTTGTCGTATACATAGACATAATATCGTTTAAATGCACTGCATATTTAACGAGTAATACTATATAAGTTTGAAATATAAAAATAGTTACTTTATTTATTTATTCCTAAAACATTTATTAAGAATCATTTAGTCAACGAGGCATATACACAGTTAAAAATATTTCGTATTTCGTAATTCGTTAAAATTGACGTAAAATTTTCGTAATATAAGTGAATAATAAAAGTTATTAAAGAACAATTATTTTTCGTCAAATAGACGTAGAATTTTCATAACGATTTCCTTTTCATCCAATACAGACAAACTTACGTAAGATTTTCGACAAATACACTCAAAATGACGAAAAATTTTTAAATCTGTACGTATAAGATGTACCTTTATAAATTTTGAAATTTCCAAAATGAATGTTTATGTTTTATTATTTATTATTTTGCTAGACACTTTATAGCCAACATTTTACTACAATAAGAAAAATTTTATTTTTCAATTTATTTAATAAAATACATGTCAACCAACATTGTTTTTACGGACGATCTAAATAGAATCTAAATAAGTAATTTAGACATGCTGAATTATATTAATCATTAGGCAACTATTCAGCTCCTTCTTCGGATCTTTTTAATTCACTATCCAGGTTCACGTAAATTTTTTACTCTCCGAAAAATTACATCGCGCAAGAAGCGCATCAACTCATCCAACGTCAAACATCGTAAAACCAGCATATACACCCACTTCAACAAAACAAAAACGCCTGCCCACGTAAACAAGTCGTAAACACGACCGCGCAGCTAAAAACGACAAGTCGCATAAAAAAAAAAACAATATCAGGATAATCAACGCGTTTCGTCATCCCCTTGCATCAGCTCGATTGAAAAATCTAATTACTCAACGGCGGCGACATGTCCCCCTTGTTTTCTTTTTTTTTCATCTCCCTCGCTCTTTAATTGCTCGATTGTTTGTCAGCGCGCCTACGGCGCTGAGAAAAACAGGCTTATTCTGGGTTAAGAGAGTCGCAGAGGCGCATCACCTTCGTTGTCGCGCCTGTATATTGATCAATCAGCGGACGCTGCTGGCAAGTCAAACAAATGCACGAGAGAGAGAGAGAAGTGGAATTCCCGGCTCGATTGTATTTACCGCCTGGTCTTATCGCTCGCGGTATAGATCAGCTGAGTGTGTTTGTCTGTATACTAAGAGAATCGGGATCGATAGCCTGAATATTTTACTAGGTTCGTTTGATGATCTGGCTGATTATTACTCGAGCGCGCGTGTATTTTGTAGATAAAGTTTGCAAACCTTGGCGAGGTTTGTACAGTTTGGTTAATTTGAAATTATCGATTGGCATATGGTAAGAATTATGGCTGGTAAAAAATCTATGAATAGTTAATGTTCGATACATAAAGACACAAGTGTTTATACGGCAACGCGAAAATTATACCCACAAACAGTAACCGCAAAAACAGTCTCTATAATAAAGCAACACTTAAAAGACCGTAAATGGACATTTAATGTCTGCCCGAAAAAGGCCATATCGATTCGGCAATTATACTTCCGCCGACTCAACATTATTTCTCATTCCGGCCAAACAAAAACATAAAACGCGCATTAGCCACATTAATACGCTCGCATGGCGGCCGCTCTTCGATATATACCCACTTTATTAAGCCCTGAAAGGCTCATAATCAGATGACTCGGTATATACCGAGTCTAATAATTGGAATCAGCGAGTGCGATCACCTTGAACTTGCGGACGCGCCGCGGATATATATATTTATATACCGCTTTTTCACTCTGGCCTCCCTCGCGCCAGCGCGCTGGGGTATTGGAAAATTCGCGGATCGATTATGTCGGTGGCGAGCGATCGATTGCCGGATATGTATTTTTACACGAGGAGGAGCTTTTCTTGGATTTGATTCATGGGTCTTTTTATAACGGCTAATTTCGGGGATTGTGGGATTGGGATGCTTGTGATGAAAGGGCTTTTTTAGTAGGGTCTTCTTTTTGCGATCGTTTTGCTAGGATGAGATTTCTTTTTCTTCTCTTTTGGTTTAAGGCGATTTTTATGAAATTAGACGTTTTTTTAATGGAATGATTATAAAGGGTTGATAATTTTACTTTATTAACTTCCGAGTAGAAAATGAAATGGAGCCTAGTTAGTCAAGATCTGAATTAGTTTTAAAATCTGTACATCACCATAATTGTCCTTAATGTTAAATGAACTCGATAATTTGTTTAGCAAAAAAGGTCAGATGAGCCTGTCTAAAAATCCAACTTCGGTAAGTCCGACATACAACTCGCATTAAAACTGACAATTACGCATTTCTAAAATCCACGTAAAACGAAACTTTCTAACGCGAGAAGCCTACTTTCGCCCCATCTCTAACAGTACTCTGCATCGCTACTAAAAAAGCCAATCGAAAATCCAAAAAGCTCCCTTTTCCCTGCAGTGCGGCTGTCCTCCAAAACGCGAGCGCCACGCGATAAAATGAACTCGCTCAGGGACGAAGCTTGCATGAACGCGCTCGCTCGTGGCATTGTCTCTCTAATGTCCGGCGCGAATCGATAAGTAGACGCGCGTAAGGATGGACGTCCAGAGCGAATCGCTGGCTGTACATAAATGCCAGTCACGCTCTGCGGGTGAATAGCCTCGGCGAGCTTTTCAGATCGACGTTATTCATTTAATGTGAGAGAGGGAGAAGCGTTTCGCAAGCTTTTGTTTCATACGTGTTGATGAAATTGATGGAGAAATTTTCTTTATGGGAGGTGGATTTGATAGCTGTGCTTGTAGTTTGCTATATGCAATTTTGAGAATTTAGACATGGTAAACTGTCTTTCTGCAGAAAATACAAGTAGCCATGATGATTTTAAGCAATGACTTTACATCAATGAGCTGCAACGTACTGACACGCTCTAAATTCATGTGTGTAAAATTACACAGGCCAAGTGTGCTGTACACTGTTGCCATTTTAAAACGTTTTAAGCTCGGCCCATGTAATTTTAGCGCATGAATTTTTAGAGATTTTCATAATTTTTCTAATTTACTATCAACCCCAAACATCAACATACACCCAGCAAATTTCGCTCATCCGCGCAAGCTCGTATCACAAGAATATCGCGCGCGTCTCTCTAAAAATAATGACTCTTTACGCTGCTCATGGAACTTTCCATGTACATATATGTGTGTGTACACGCCGACGTTGTCGCGGGATATCCTGCGCGATGCGTCGCGGTATCAGCTTCCCGCAGCCGCGCGTGGCTACTCTAGGTAGTATATAACACTTCCAGGCGAGCGCGCGTGCCTGGCACGAGCTTTTCGGATGATCGAGCGCGCGGCGCGTGGGCGAAACTCCTGGGAATTGTCTCTGGACTGTGTGATATTTTTTTTCTCTGTCGACGGCGATTATATACAATGACGATAAGGATGAGTTTTGATTGATTAGAGTGGTTAGGACGCAATTTTCTTCTCTGCGGGATGCAATTAGGATGGTATAATTTTTTTTTAATGGATTGTATACGTAAGCGCGAGTGAAAGTATTATGTAACCGGCAATCGTTTTGCTGAATTTATGTTCAAAGTGATCTTGAGACGTACTAATGGACTTTTAAGCTGTTCGAGCTGTACAAAGACAGTTCGTTACAAAGGTTAATTAAATCGCCGAATTTCGCAATGTAAATCACTTAAGTAGCTATCGCATTGGGAACTTTAAATTCGCTTACTTTCGTCAAGCTCACGCGACAACAACGTACTTGATTGACGACGAAATTGCCGTTAAGCTAACGAGAAAACTTTAAAATTAGCCTTTAATTACCCCTATAATTCACGTCGAAATTGCCGGCTTCGTGACTCGAGAAGCTGCATACAAGCAAGATGCGGCGACACAAATCCAAGAAGCGGATGTCACTTTAAACTCGTGGGCGGTACTTGGGCGAGCTTTTATGATCCACCTTTCGTGCCTTAAAGAGCATTTGGCAATTGATCGCTGGCTTCTATTTACGTACGAAGCGCACGAAACGTGCCCACTCGGTTGAGGGCGTGCACGTATAGGATTTGCCAGCTTTTATTCTACTTTACGCGAGATTACGTGTCTTTGCATAACACTCGAAAATTGTCGTGTGTTTGCGGTTGAGATAGTGTAAGAGATATGCGGTGAAAAATTAATGGGGCTTTATTCCTGTCCGCTGACGATGAGTGTGAATGTTGATTTTAGTTTAAGTCTTATGAAGCTCTTTTACGTAAATGATTAAGGCTATTTTTGAGCTATTTTTACTGCTGATGAATTTGGTAAATTTGGCTTGAACTAGTTGAATTTTTTTTTTTATTTTTACGTTAATTATGTTTTTTAAGTCTGCCTGTATATAGTTTGCAAAGCGTTCATTTAGGTACTGAAAATTAAATTTTTCACACACTTTTAGGGAGTTTCCATAAGCCACTCAGTCCTATTCAAACCAATTAGTTTATCACCTACTTCACGTGCATACATCCATTTGTACTATTATTACTTTCTCGTATTTTTGGCTCTATAAAGTCTTGAATTAATGATAACGCCCGAGCAAGCAATTTTTCTTCCATTAAGTAATATTAATTTTAGTAAGCTATTTTTGTACATTGCTCAAACATGTTAAAGTATATAACACCAGACCTCTGTGCGTGAAATTATTATGTTTCTTAACCAAACCTAATAGTTTTTACACACTTCCCTCAATATTTTAATGTAAGATTAATTTGTAAACAAATAAAAAATTTAATGAATATATAATACCGGCAAGGGGCGGAATGGTAATGGCGCCGATGCTCTGGAACATCCGTACAAGTCCGTAGCTCGATGATATTTTGTCGGTGCCGTACTGATCGGCAAGCAGAACAGGAACCAGGAGGAACCAGCAGCCGAGGCACAGGCCGTACATGCCTACTGAGCAGGCGAGAACGTAAAACGAGTGTCCCAGAGGAATAACTAAAACTGCGACGCCCGCTCCGACGATGCTGGTAAATGGACGGATTGAAGGAATTATTGTTTCGTAGAGATGTTGATTAGTGAATAGTACTTTTTTTACTAGATATTGACGGTTGACTTTCTTTATAAAACGATCTCGAGATATAGGTAATGTAGATGAAAATATTTTGTATTTCGTAAATTGTTAAAATTTATAATAAAATAATTAATAGATTATAAATACGTAATAAATAACATATTGTGTTAATATTGGGCTATTATTGTAATAAAGTTACAGCAATATTGTGTTAATACTGTGCCAATATGGTGTCAATATCCTGTCCTAAAAAAGGCACCACAGGAAGTTAAAGCGTTCACATTCTTGACTTTCGTCGTTTACAATAAACGCGAGAATCAAATGTAGTTCAGGGTAGATATCATATATTCATAATCAGAATTTAACTATAGTAAAACAAACTCGTGATCTCCACCAACCTGCCAATATACCCTTTCCTGCGATCGAACAGCTGGAGATCGGAGAGCCAGCCGAGTCCCAGCCTGCCGCAGAGATCGAGCGCCGCGGAGATGGCCACCAGATAACCGGCCTCGGATTTCGTGTAGCCCCGGGCGTGCACATAGGCCGGCAGATAATAAAGCATGTAGGGGCTGCCGGTCGACATTAGGGTGACCGAGAGGCACATCATAATGAAGCGAGGTTCGCGCAGCAGGCCCAGCTCGATGTAACGGGTCAGCCGTTGTGGTAGCGATTCCTTCGAGGCTGACTGTTCGGCGGTTAAGCTGATGGGTGGCTGAAGGGTGGCTGGTAGCGGGGCACCAGCGTCGCCGCTGTCCCTGGTGCCGGTCGGGCAGACGGCCAGAGCTGAAGAGCGTAGCGATCTGTGGGGTGATCGGAGATGAAGGTGGGTTTTTTTTCGTACTAGTTGGGGTGGTTGGTATGGTACGTGGATTATTAGTGTTTGCAAAGTGATGTAGTGATAAATTGGATTGTTATGGACAAATGATCTTTGAAGAATCGATAAATCGCAATTTGAAAAACTTATATTAATTCTCGACTTTTTGAAATAAAAATTTTATTTCCCAAAAGAATAGAAGATTGACGTTAATGAATTTTATCTTCGTCAATGTTAAATTGATTAGATGTCAGAAAAACTAAGCGATCCAATTTCATTCCCCAGAGTAACAATCTGAACTTAGAGCCCGATCAATATATTACGTAATTCAAACATTATCTTATATACCAAATTGCTTTTCCCCGCGCCGAGCTGGAAATACCAAGCCCTCGGCTTTTCATCAGCTACTTCCCCGCCAAGCCCATCGTTACATCACTAATCGATAAAATTTAATTTCACGATAACGAAGTAATTAATTTGCAGACAATATGGTTATATATTATATGCAATCAAACCTCTGAGAGGAGCGCGACTTGTAGAAGCAGGTGGAGTCGGTCGACAGGTCCTCGACGCTGTGCAATATACTTGAACTCCGGATCTTGGAGATTGGCTTCATACTGAGACCCTCGCCCATGATGTCCTTCTCCTCCTCGCTGTCTGTCAGGTCTATTGCCATCTCTGAGGGTTGGAATTGAAATTGCGATTGTTTGAAGTGAGTTCGACGAAATTCGAGGTGATTTTAAGATTTAATTGAGTAAGATTTTTCTCGTTACTGTTTCGAGGAGTTTGAGAATAAATTGGAATTCGATTTGGTTCGAGAAATGGGGGTTTAATTGTTCTTGTTGATCGATTGCCAACGAAAGGATTACGTAAAATAATAATGGAAATTATTTTATCGATTGTAGACAAAACTTTTCTAATAACTTTTATTGTTTATTGTTTCGAAATTTACTCGAAGAGAAATACGAATATATAAGGTTAATCTAGTATGTAGTAATATTATAGTAATGCTACTAGTAATCTATATTTTTTAATTAAGCCTTTCCATCAAGTCTCTAATCTGAGCTTATAAGACTGTACTATATTAATCTGAATGACAAGATTAAGTTTTATTTGCAAGAACTATACAAAAGCTCACTGTTAGGCTTCCGCCCGAGTATCTCTGATTTTCGAACCATCTCAGTATTTACTATCAGAGTGAGCTCTTGCGCCTGACCCTAATAGTCTAACGTCAGGCGCCTGTGCTTTCAACACTCAGAGGCATATGTAAGCACAATGATTGGATTCTCCGCATTTACTGGCTTTAGATGTGCGAGCGCGACTACTGAAGGTAGATGTATCTTTACAGCATGGATAATCCAAACATCAGAACCGCGCTAACAGCTACAGAAATAATTTTTTCTCGCGATTTTGACAAGTTTTCTTTCAATTCATAATAGAAGCAATTTAATAGCTCATCAAAGACGCTCTATCAGTCAACTGTGCCTCACTTTTAGCTAAAAGATTTCCGTAACAAGCAGCTTAATAACGCATTTCTCTCCGTATACGTAAACTTCTTCACGGAACAATTATCGAGCCGAAAGTTTCATCCTGAACCTATAACTCATTTCAGCCCTCACTTACCGTTCCCACCAAACAATAATCAAATTTCCCACTCGCCCACAACTCCAAACTCCCCTAAATTCACCCCCTTCTCCAAAATCTTTCAAAAACCCCCCCGCCCACTCACCATTAACGTGCACATTATTCTGATGAAACAGCTCGTTCAGCATATTGTTCTTGGCCGTTTGATCGTGGGCGAAGAGCATCTCCAGCTTCTGCCTCTTGTTCTCCTCGTAGAGCTGCTGCGCGGCTGCCGCCTTCTTCTCCTCCGCCTCCGTCTCGTCCTCCTCCATGGCGTAGTTCATCTCCAGCGGCCTGTAGAGACTGGCGCTCGCGCAAACGTGGAGCATGCAGCCGCCGAGGATGAGCAGAGTGCCGTGGAAGCCGAACTGAGCCACGAGGTACTCGATCAGCATGGGAAAGACGAAGCTGCCGGCGGCGGTGCCGGAGACGCAGATGCCGTTGGCCAGGGCGCGGTGCTTGTCGAAGTACTGCGAGACCAGGATTATGCCGGGGGTGGTTGACAAGCCGCCGCCGATGCCTGGAAGTGGGGTTGGTTGAGTGGTTGAGGTGGTGTTTTTTGAGGGGTGGGTTTTTTGGGAAGGTTTTGTTGGAGATTAAGTAGGATCGATTTGTTCGAGTCTTTTTGTGATGTGATCGAAAGTTGGGATACTTTTTATTAAATCGATTGTACTATTTGTGATAAGTCAGCTTATTTTAAAAGTAATTTGCGTTTTATGTAATTTAAACCGTTTTATAAAAAGCTGTGAAAAATCGGTATTAAATAGTTTATTCTGTAGCTTTCCTCCATCCTTAATAAGTTAAAAACATTTGTTTGATAATTTATAAGTTTTTTAATACTAGTAAGTTTTAAATAGAATGTATTTTTCCATTTGCATAAGTATTTCTTAAAATAATGAGAATTTTAAATATTACAGATATTACAGAATAGAGATATTATAAAATATAGAATTTTAAAAATTATAGAAAAGAATATTATAGAACTCTTTTTAAAGCAAATCGAAATTTCAGAAACGTCAGAAGTTGGATGAAGCCCAGGATGCGGCCGTTCGTATGTAAATCCAAAGCAATACAAAACTTTTCAAAATATCCCAAATATCTTCGTCTAAATTCAGATCCACGCAGTAGATCTTTTGTGTGAAAAATGGAATTTTCTCGCGGAATAAATGGAAAATAGAAAATGTAGTAAGCACACATCAAATGGTAATGAATAAAAATGATATAAAAATTAATGTTTTTGTTATAATTTATGATACTAATAGTTGGTAAAACTTACCTGTTAACACTCCAAAAGTAAAGAGAAGATGTATCAAATTTGTCGCAAAGTAACTGGTAATAAGACCCAAGGAGCAAAAAAGTCCACCAACAAAGACAACCACTCTACAACTGTACTTTTGGCTCAACATGCTTGTTACTGGAGCTAAAAGCATATATTTATTTTTCTTTTATTGTTTATTTTAAAAGGAATATCAGTATTTCATATTAACATAAATTGCATTATTAAACAACTCATCTAATTTAATGTAAATACGTATAGAAACGAAATTTTCGTTACGTACATAAGAAGGAAATTAAAGCAAATATTTAAATTCTCATATGAATTTCTTTTAATATATCCCTTCTTTACATTCATTGAGAACAAATGTAGTTCTCACCATACAAGTTTAATTAAATTAAAAATTCGTTGAATCATAAAAGATTTAATTAATATTTTTCTTAGTATAGCTAAATAAGCAGAAGTTTTATCTTCTCTTAAAACCCACACGTACTATCTTCTGAAGATTATTTCTCGACTTTTTGGCGAGATAAATGACTCACTCGGAATTAAATTTTTTGTTTTGAAGCCAAAAATTGAATTCCAATGTTTTGATAAAACTATTTTTAATGCTTACCTTTTTATAGTTTTTATAGAAATTTTGACTATTTGCGTTAAAGTATTTTTATAAGAATATCACATACCATTTTTTAACTTCAAAATAAAAATGAACCCAAATAGAGTCGCATGCTTTGTCAGTTAGAAAAATAGTAACCTTCAGAATATTAACTGTCATCTCCACTACATAAAAGTTGATAGACTTCTTTAATAGGCACGTAACTCTATTTGGTCTCGTGTTCTTTTTTTTGAAGTAAAAAAATGAAATATGATATTCTTATAAAAGTTCTTTAAACATTGATAGTTAAAAGTTTTAAAAAGCTACAAAAATTGTTTTTGAATGAGTAGGTTTTAGCTTTTTGAAAATTTTCAACGTAAATGTTAAAAATACTTTTATTAAATTATTGGACATTATATTTTTGCTTCAAAACAAGAAGTTTGAGCTAAAGTTGAGTTATGTACTTCTCCAAGAAGCCGACAACTAGCCTTCAAAAGGTAAGAAGGTGTGAGTTACAAGAAAAGTTAAAAGTTCTATGGATTTGTTCATATACACTAAATATATTTTACAATGTACGATTAGGTACATAATACAACCTTTTTTATTATTATCATCTCTATTTTTTATTTTTAAGGTGGCCCATCAGGCATATATAGAACATAAATTAGAGATTGTTTTATTTGCATTTCATTTAATTGATAATGTACCTAAAACTTTTGATCTACACTTGCTCGTACATTATTAATTTAATGAAATGCAAATAAAATAATTTCTGAGTTATATCCTATATATGCCGGATGGGCCACCTTAAATAAAAAAACTAGTATCAAATAAAACAAATGCATGTAAAGTTTTAAGGTTCATATTTCTATCTTTATAACAAAGCACTTCCCACATTTTTTTATTCTTGCTAGCTATAATCAAATTGCATTTTAAACTCTACAATATCGTGATCATTATTTTTATTTTTACAGAAAAATGACTTTTAAAAAAATATATGTTATCTTTATCACTAAATTCATGCTAATAACAGAAAAAAAATCCGCCACTTTCGTCATCGTTCATAACTCGCTAAGCCTTCTTAACGAGCCTAATGCGCTTCTCTTCCTTTGGCGTCGTTCATCGGATTTCCGCGATCGACTCGCTCAAAGTCCGATTAGATATTGCCAAGGTGCTTCGCCCTCTAAACATGCGCTGTTCTAGCGAGTATAATCGAATTTTCAGCGAACGCTCTCGATGCGGGGATACAGCTGTGGGATTTAGAACAATAGACGGGGGCATGGTGGGAAAAGGCTTATTGTAGGTTGACGCAATAGATGAGGAAAGGTGCCTTTTTTTTTTGAAAATAGAGCTTTATTTGCGCTCGAGCTTTTGCGCCTCTGTGTTCGTTTGGCTTATCGGAGTCCTGCGTTCTCTAATTGAAGTTTCTATTTGTGTTTGTTGATTGGACGTTTTGAAGGTCTTTGATAGGTATTATTGTAAATCAGGGTGACTTTGGTGAGAGGAATCGCTTTATACTATTAATGAAAAAAATGGATTTATTCTTAATATCGTCGAACGTTTAAAATCGTTTGGTAGCTGCTTTATTTTTAATAGATTGAACCTTTCATTAATAACATTAGTATAAAAAAAAAAAAATATTTTTCAATTATTTTTATTATGAATTATTATTTTTTAATTATAAAAAAACATATTTAAAAACTTTGCCTCAAGTATCACATTGATTCTTGAGAGCCAAATTTATTTTTTTTATTGGTAATTACATCGATAGTAATTTTTAAAATCATTTGACACAAATGCTGAAAAATTTTAATGTAATAACTTAAATAGTAAAATAATTGGCCTGCTTCTTTTTTCTGAAATTATATGAACGTGTGGTGCTCTTTTCCCTTGAACATATATGTATAGTGTGGGCTGACGCCCAACTTTTCGCATATAGTTTTCAAAGACGTAAATGTACATAGAACAAAATAAAACAAAAACGGAAGGCTAGTAAGCGGCCAAACGTCACCCTTGCTTACGTTAATTATAATAATACTGATATTATGAAAAATTGGTAGAAGTTTACTGGTTTAATTTAGGTATTTGTTTTGAATTATTGAAAGATTATTCTTCTGCGCCAATCCTTAACTGATCATTCGCGTATAAAAACCAGCTGTAAAAATAAAACCCGGTTAAAGACCTGAAAAAAGGGCAGTTTTTATGCAGCCGAACTACACCGTAAAATTTTACTATGTCGCATCAATAAAACAACTTGGCGATACGTTACGAGCCTGCGATGCGACGCGAACGTCTACCTATAAAAGCGTGTCATCGACGTCGAAACGTCTTGAGCTGCTTAATCTTTAACAATAGGCACGTCAGAGTCGATGGCCTACGTAACCAACGACGAAAGCCGCCTGTGAGCTTTTTGCTACGTAATAAGCTATTTTCAGCTATACATATAAGCTTCCGCTGTAATAACCCGGCTATTTCCAAGACGTTAGTTCATTCGTTATTGATCAATAATTTGCGAATAAACAAACTATTTGTGATCGTAAATAATTTTTTTTCCATAATTGTTATTTCCTTCTATTTAGCCAGAATTTCAAATTTACGCGAAATCGATCTCAGAGCTTTCGTGCTTCAAAATTCGGCGATTTCAACTTTGTAATGGTCTGCCAAAGTGCGACGTTACCTCGAAATTCACGACATATTCGGTTACATTAACTTCGCGCCTCAAGCTGTACGAGTTTGCCGCGGCAAGTTTGAAGACAAAGTTACAAGCGTGACAATGAAACGGCTATATTGAAGATGACGTAATGGAAATTCGCTGAGAATACTCGGCAAAAATGAGCGATAATAAAAGAAAAAATATCTTAATTCGAAGTATTAATTTCCTTTCATTCGTAAAGATCGAATAATTTCTATCGCAGAGCTTTTTTTATATCTCATCGCTACTTAGAAACACAAAAGCTCGCTTTCCGCTGAACTAGGCAAATCGCCGCGCGTACATATTTAAGTGCTTCTACCAAAGGAAAATCGATATATTAGTAAACACAGGCTTTCGCACAAAGCCGCAGCTTTTTCAGCTGGAATTAAAAGCTCTGTTATTTCTTCCCCTTATTTACCTCCCGAATTGCTATCCGAAACGAAACCGATATTTTCATCCCACGCATTATCCGAAAACGAAACGAACTAAAAGTCTGACAATGGGACCCGATCGTTTCTAAAAAAGATGCTACTATCTATTGTTATTTAACTTACAAGTCCGTACCCAGACGAACTCGGAACTACTCTCTCGCCGAGGTTACGCCGCGCGCTCGCTGTTATGTAACGCGCGTACATATGGATGATTACGTAAAAAATGCAAAAGCTGCGCGGACGAGCAAAAATCTGTGGGGATCCGTGTTATGAGAGCGTGTCGGTCGAGTACTTGCAGGGGCACGTTCGTCTTTTGATCCCGAAATTTACGAAGAGAAAGTTTGAAGAGACTTTATGTGTATAGAGAGTATAGTGGACGCGAGAAAAAGAGACAAGGGCAGAAAATATACGTTTATCTTCTCTGACTCGCCTGTTTTTTTTCGGACTGCAAGAGCCGACTTTTTTTTAGTATTTTCGAGAAGTTATTTGTGTGTTCTTGCAGGCATATTTTACAGTGGAATGCGGACCGCGAGGCCTGACCGGTGAAGTTTGTATTCGATCTTCCGAGTTTGTTCGGCCAGTGCGAGGAAGTGCTTGGAAAGTATGACGTCAGTTAGTTAGCGAGGCGCTCGCTTATCTTCGAGAACGAAAATATTGATTTTTATGCTATTTAGTGTGAAAGTATAAGTTTTCAAATTTTAATTAAATAAAGTTTCGGTTCTATATTTTTTGTTTTTAATTTCCGTTGCGAAAATGAATGCAATCAAAATTTCAGAAACACAGGCGCAATAAGGAGTATTGTTTTCATTGAAACCTTACAGAGAAACCTTTTAATTAAACCGCTGATTGTATTTAAAAAATAGAAATAGAACAAACATCATATTTATTTTTATGATTACGCGTATATTAAAACAAAAAAGCCAATCTTTATATAAGAATTATAAATTTTGCAAAATTTTTACTCGTTTTGTAACTTTGTTACCGATGATTATAGTCGATTCCAATTTAGGCAACTATGCAGTTCTGACGCTTGAGATGATAAATGGCTGCATCCAAATCGTTTTGCTGGCATATTTACGTAAGGCTTGGTTTTCTCGTTACACAAACTGTAACGTAAGATCTATGAAATTCGCGAACATAAATTTCCATCCTTCCGAGCAAGGCCGATGATATTCCAATAACACAAATCTATCTGTTGCCGTGGTTGCACAAACTTTTCTAGGTAGTAAAAAGTAGTGAGGTAATGATAAATCATATTAATTAAACACGAACTACTGGATTTATATATTGATTTTGAACTATAATATTTTTAAATTGATTTTTATCCGTTCAATACGCTTTCTGGTTATTATTATTTTCTTTTAAATAAATTAATAGCTTAATGTATTTTTAAACATCATAAGAAAAATTCGTATTATTCTAAGATCGAACAATTTTAGAAAAAGCAAAACACAGTCCTAAATATCTATTTAAAAAACTGTTGAATCAACCTAATTGAAAAACAAGCTGCTCCCTAGAATAAAAAAAATAAAAACGCAAAACCAAATTTTTCCAAACTCTCAAATAAAAAAAGAAACGAAAATATTCGTCTCGTAAATCCAGTAGGCGCATCCTCTCACCCGTAACCTCGCAACCTCGAGGCCTACACCTACATTACAACTGTTTTTTCCGCGCGCGCGCGCGCGCATCTGGACGCTGCGGCCTTGACCTCGACCTTATCACGAGCCGCTTGGATTTTCGCGCCGAGCATATATACGTATTACACGACGAGCCGCACTCGCGGTTAATTTAGGAGACGGTTCACTTGAGAGAGCCGCGCTCGCATGCACATAGACCGCCGAGCGCTCGCCCAATTAATCCAAGTGCGCTGAATACGCGACAGATCTGGGAAAGATCAAAGGGTTGAGTGCAAGTGGTGGGTTTGTTAATGTTTGATGTTTGGAGTGCCGGTTGGTTTTTGGGTTTCTGGGAGTGAGGACGTGTCGGGAGTTCTGAATGTAGATGGTTTTCAAGGAGGTTGAAGTGTGTTACTGGGAAACGTTATAGTTGAGTTTGATGCGAAGGTACTGGAAGAAAATTTTCCTTACGGAAATTGAGGGATATTAATATTAATGCTGTAAATTTCGTGAATATTTACAGAGGACTTAATGCTCACTTACATTAAATTAAATTAAATTTACATAAACTAATGAAAATATCGGTACTAATTAATAAATTTGTGTTAATGTAGTAAAGTTTGCTTCCACTATATTTAGATGAAATTCAATGGACAATTTAAGAATAAAGAATAATTATTACAGTTGGACTTTTATTTTCATAGAAATAAATCCTATTTCATATTATATATTTTTTTATAGTTGATATAGGATTGATAGACTCAATTCAGTGTTAAGTAAAAATAAAATAATTAAAAACTAAAATGTATTTCAAGTACAATCTAACTTTAGAGAATCAATTTTATAGATGAACTTTTAATAGATATCTAAATTATTTAAACCGTTCTAAATATGAAATCAGGAACTTTTATTTGCAGATAATCGCAATTGTTTTTTAATGAAAGTTTATACATCAGATTTTTAATGAATGTTTGATTGAAGACATCGTCGAACGCTGTCACAAATTGGTCTAAATTGTTTAAAAAATAGCAAAAGAACTAAATATCAATCCTCCTATTTTTCCGTGTTTCATAAAACGAGTATTGAAACACATTTACAGTCGCGTAGGAGTGCACTCCACATTTTATTAAGTGCTTTCACTCGCTAAAAATACTAAACACCCGATGAAACTGCATGTATAGCTATAAAAAGTAAAAAAAACTCTTATCTTTTATCTTTTGTCAACTCATGGTTCTAAACTATTACCCGGGAAAATAAAAAGAAATAAATACACTTTAAAAGCAAATACTAAACAAAAAAACATAATAACCTCCTGCAATTTCATCTCCTTCTTAAACATCGCAATTATTCCTGCATCAATTACCGCATCAACAAAAACCTTCCAAAGCGGCTCTCACACATCACTAAAGCACCGATCGCAAAAAAGTAAAAAAGCAACCATCCACTCCTCTCCATCTCTTCCTCTCATCGTCA
This sequence comes from Eupelmus urozonus, assembly GCA_900480035.1. Classification (NCBI taxonomy): domain Eukaryota; kingdom Metazoa; phylum Arthropoda; class Insecta; order Hymenoptera; family Eupelmidae; genus Eupelmus; species Eupelmus urozonus. The sequence goes on from UELX01000779.1 coordinate 51,294, forward strand.
ACCGTTCCGCTCGCACCGAGACAAAAGGAAAAAACGCAAGCCACTCGAAAAACACAAAGCCTCTGCCGAGATAACTCGACCAAATAAAGGACGCAGCGCATTATGCGAATGAAAAAAAAAGTGGCAAGAACGCCAGAGCCTTGAGCGTTAAAAAACTACCAGCGAACGATCGAGGGAGAGAGAAATGCGCCAAGGACATGATGAGCAGTAGGCCGTGCAGCAGAAACTGGGCCGGCGGGGTAAAATGGGCCGCGACCCCTTTTTGAGCGCATCCTAAAACGCAGCACTTGTCGCGCACGTAAATGCGCAGGCGGCCACGATGCGTCATGTATATCCGAGGAGAATAATAGCGGCGATGCGGGCTGCTTTTTCGAGAATCGATTGTTACTTCGAGCGGAAGAGGCATTTTTTGCGGAGTCGGGCTTATTGTTCGCCAAACGCTGAGTTGCGGAGGCGGGTTTGACGCTTGAGGGGAGTTTTTGTGAAGAGGATAATTAAGAAATTAGGAGCTATTTGCGGTGGAGATGCTGGCTTGGAAAATTGAAGCGGTTTAAGCAATGAAATGTTTGAGTTTTAGTGATGGTTATAAAATGTCTTCGATAAATATCTTCCGGAAAATAATTCAAGTCAGACACTCATTTCAACCTGAAATTAAAACTGCCGAGTCATCGCCATAAATGACCGATCGATCAACCTCCGATAGTTACTTCAATTATCAGTACAATAACCTTACAAAAAAGTAACAAAACCAGACCTTTATAGGAGGACGAGAACTCTACAAAAAGACTTATTTCCTTAATTTAACGTACCAGCAAAAAAAAAAGAAAAAAAATCAAGGAGAGTTTTGCTCAGACGCGGAATCGATTTCTATCGGTGAAATGGCATTTCATTATATGAACGCGCGATAAGGGGAGTAGCTAGAGCCGGACTATAGATGCCAGATAGGCAGCCGAGCGCGTGGGGCGACTTGGATAAAACCGGAATTCTACCAGCGCTTCCTTCTGCGGGCTCGAGGAAAATGTTAATTTAACGCCTTGGCGAGAGACGATTTGATTTATGCAAATTGCTACCGACGAGTTTTTCTTGCTACGATTTTTTCCTTTTCTCTTTAAGCTGACAGTTGTGGTTTGAGTATTAGTTTTAATGTGACGAGGTATGCGTCATTTTCTAGCAAAGTTTTATGACTATTTGCAAGAGGAGGATGGAGCATAGCATTTGCGAGGGTGGTTTGTCTGGTTTATTGAGAATTCATTTTCTGCAAGCGATTGAATTTTAAAAAGACTTTTAATATTGAAGAAGCATTAATGAAGAAAAGCATGGGATTAAAATTTTTAAAATGGAAAATACTTTCGTAAAATTCTAAAATAGTGTTTAGATTCAATTTCATTAATGTTATTCACGGTGGTTGATTAGAAATTAAATATGCAGCTGGGAATGTTTTACGAGGATTAATCAACGGCATCGTGTCACCGTTATGAATATGCAAGCATCATGAATTTCCGCTTTTAAAAGTAGCTTGCAGAGCTTATTTTGCAAGTTTAATTATTTACGTTTTAATTTTCCGTTCGCAAAATTCATGAAAACCCAATAGCTTATATAAAAAATACCGTTAAATTTCTGAAAATAATTGGTCCCTATACAATGCCTACAGATAGTTAAGCATATACCACAAAATTCCCATCCTTACATCGACTCTAACCATCCCCATCTCCGCCTTAACCCTACATCTACCGCAATAACCCATCATAACCATCAAATCCAAACTCACCCAAGGCCAAGCAGAGACAGGAGAGTATCGCTGGTATCCAGGAAGCCACCGAGGCCGACGAGTCCCTGAACGTCTCCATCACCTCGACGTAAAGCACCCCGTAGGACTTGACCAACCCAGCCACCCAGAACTGCACGAAGAACGCCCCGAAGACGACGACCCATCCATAGCCGCCGTCCAAAGGCTCGAAATTCAGCTTCTTGTGCCTGCGTCGCTTCCGCCTGGCCTCCTCTTTCTTAGCCTTCTTTTTGCTCTTCTTACTGGCGGCGCTGTTGGTCGAGCGCTTGCCGAGCTCGCGCGATTTGGCGATCAGGGGCCGAGCTGTTAATGACGAGATCGTCAGCAGGTTGTCGTTGTCCTCGTCCTCGAGGGTCTCGGGCGGGCTCAGGTGGGGCGGGACCACCGGGGTCGAGGTGGCCGTCGCTTGGACCACCAGGGAGGCTGGCCTGTAATCATGGTAATGACTGCCGGAAGGTGGTTAATGGTTGTGTGGTTAAAGGATGAACGAAGGGGGATGTGGTTATGAGTAATTTAGCGAGGTGATTATTATTTGAATTAGGTGATACATTTTTTAGATAGATTCTTATTAATCTTGGATTAAAGCGTTCGCATCGTAAATATTGTAGATATTTAGATGGAAAAGTTATTCTGACTTTGTAGTGATGATAAAACTCAAAATTGTATAATTCGAATATTTGATTAAAGTAATACAAAATATTATTCAATAATGGAACATAGTAGCTTATTTTCTGCTATATATAGAAAAAAATTTATATTTTTATAATATTATAGAAGAAATAGTTTAACATTGAAAAAAATATAAAAGACACTATTTTATGCCCGCTTTTGAGGTCCAAAAATAGGCTTGTCAAATTAAAAACAAATATTTATTTTAGACACTTTATTTTAATGGTAATTTCTTAATACCTTGAACCACTTTTATGAGGTCAGTTAAATAAATAAAATTCACGAAAAATAAAATATTCAATCAACCCCAAATTCCGAACGTGATTTTACCTACAGTATGTCACAGTTCAGAAGGTATATCGGCCTACTTTTTCAGAATTTTAACGATTCCTGTAATGCGGCAGTGTAACATTTGCATTCCATCTGGCCAGAAAAATCGAAGTCAACTACGTGGTATAAAATTCTGTAACTACGAAAGGTCGCATATGAATTGGCCATGCGTAAAGCTTCAAATTACCCAGGAAACTCACCACGCAAAAATGTAATCCGCCCGTAAAAACGTTCAAACGGCTAACGTCCAAACACACATGTTTAATAAATAAATGCATATAGAGCAGACCTCCCATAAATATCCAGCTGATTGGTTCGCTTGGCCTTTAATACTTTTTATTCCTCGATGCATGGTAAGACAATTTCTCTCACGCTATTTCGCTTCAAGGTCAGCGCCGCGAATATATATATGGAAACTGAGAACGTAAACTCAAACGAAATTCATTGTGAACTTGGAAATGAACTTCGGCTCACGGCCGAGGCTTGCCGAGCATCGGGAAACATTTGTCCTAAGTATAGTTTCTCGATATTCTAGATGACGAGCCTCTGATGGTATAGATTTGGGTCAGATTCGCGTTAATGTTGAATGCTTCTAAAATATTACTTTTAGCACGGTTTCGAAAATATTCTGACGGCGATAAAAGTCGTTATAAATTCTGGAGAAGTTAGAACTAGTTTGGGTGGATCTATAAAAGTCGACGAGTCGGATCTTTTTCGTTACGTATGTTCTTTGACTATTATGTTTCATTTTCAAAAATTAAAAGGGTATGTTGAAAAATCGTTAGGTAAAATTTTATGCAAAAAATATAAGTAAAAATAATATTAAAATTAAAATTAATATTTAAAATCACTCAACTGCATCTTAAAGGTTCAAAAGATGATATAATGTACAACAAGCTTCCCTTTGAACTACGTTTTTAATGTAAATGCAAAAATAAAATATTCTCAAAAATTTATCCAGTAATCTAAAACCATTCTTATCGATCGCACTGTGCATGTACGAAAATCGGTAAAAATTCTCTCAACCAAAACGCATTTAAATCGCAACAATCCTAATTCTCAAAACCCTTTACTGACATTCTCTACTGCAATCTACAAAGCAACCCCTCCTAAAAACCCCGCAGCCCCCTAAAAACCCAGAAAGCAATCTCACCTGTTGGGCGAGTTCGAGCCGCCGTTGCAGACATCGTAAACCGGCGCCGAGTGTATCGAGAAGAGCGAGCCCAGCTGGTTCACGTGCTGGTTCATATTCTCGTCAATCCCATGTGGGCCGACCATCTCCTGGGACGATGCCGCGACGATCGGCGAGGCAGTCCAGGCCTCGTCCACTGATCCTCCAACTCCGCCATAACAGCCCAGCTGCTGCTGTTGCTGCTGCCTCGCGCTCTCGTCCGGGCGGAGAGCTCCGGGCTGTAGGTTGCCCTGCTGGAACGGCTGGTGGAGGCTCCACTCGCGCGGCAACGACATGACGCTGACCAGCGAAATTTTGACGGGGAGGCCGGCGGCTCGGCGGCCTCGTCGCTGCTTGTTTTGTTTACGGCGCTGCTGAGCTTACTCGCTGCGGCGCGAGAACCGGGATACATTGGATCTGCTTTGCGGGTGGGCAGCCGGGACGATTCACGAGTACAATGCCGTGGCTGCCACGTGTGCCTGAAGATTTAGAGGATGAGAGAGAGAGAAAGAGTTGTCGCTGCTGCAGGTGAGAGCGCTTAGGCTGGGAGGATGCGCGCGCGATGATTGGGTGAGGGGCTGGATTGCTTGTGCGCTCCGCTGCTGCTCTGCTCTGCTCTGCTGCTCTACTGCTTCGGTGAGGCTGCAGCAGAAGAGTTGGAGAGGGGAGTGATTAGAGTGGGGGATGCTTTGGCGATATGGGGTGGTATTTTTGGGGGGTTGTAAGACTTGGAATATTTTGTTGGATTTTAATGAGGGTCCTTTTGAGTTGGGAGGGTTAATATTGGTTTTTGACTGAGTTGATTTATTGTTTCGAAACTACTTATCACTGGACGAATTTGAAATTTAGAAAGTTTTCGACGAAAATTATACGCTAGAGATGATTCCTAGAAACTAACAATTTTATGTAACAAAAAATACGTAGATATTATTTCAAAACTAGTTCTGTTAAAATTACAGCACATATACCACATGCAACTCTGCAGGCTAATACTACAGGCTTGCCGAGTAGACTATGCTTAAGAATGTTCTACATCAGCAGTCTGTAGCATGGTTGCACTGCAGAGGTAATAAAACAATCGGGCTCAATCGACATTCACGTAAATTTAACCATTCCTCAATTTTTGGTAAAAAAATTTCAAAAATTAAGTCCGTAAAAAATCACGATTAAGCAGTCAAACACTTTGATATCTGCTCGGAAAAACAAGATAAACCCCGGAACATCAAGATGATATCTCAAATTTTTTTCACACCTGTAGATCGCGTGCGCTACGTTACTGTCGCCGGTCGACGATCCCTCTAAAACAGGGCTTCGCCAGGGGGTGCTAGCTTCCCCTCCTTTATGTCTTCAGTCCCCTTTCTTTCCGCACCGACTGCTAGTTCCTCTCACTCTTATATTGGTCCACTCGTTTCTTTTTTATTTCCACTGCCGTCTAAGCACACCCCTCGATCTGCAGCTTCTGCTCTAAAGCATAATCAAACGGTTAATGATGAAATTCAGCTTTGTTGGGTTATTGAAACACGAGACGCGCTGGCGTATATATGACCTTGGTCCAAATTAACCGGGCTTTTCCTCTTTAATTTGGCATGGAAATTAAAATTAAAGCCGATGTGGTATTGCTGCGGGGAAACGGAAGCCGCGCGAGTTTGGTGACGTCACGGCTGTGGCTGTCAGACTGCACTGTGAGAGAATTGTGACGTCGCGTCCGCGCGCGCGCGCGGCTGAGCTTTAATATTATTTCTGACAGGAATTCGCGAGGCGAAAATGCGAAAAATTTTCTTTACATAAGAGTCTGCATGCACGGAGAAATTCGTTAATTTTTTTTCTACAGAAGCAATTTCGTTTCTTTGGACGTGCGCGCGCAAAAGCAATTTCACTTTATTTGAATATTTGGCTTTGACGGTCGCGATAATGAGACAGAGTGCAACGTTTAATGTGTTTATTGTGAAGTTTTTTTATTGGGTTTGCATTTCGTGCTGAAGTTTTTTTAAAATCGATATTGAAGCGAGCTTAAAATAAGTCGGACATAAAGGATAATCGATTTGGTGGCTTTGTGTAATGGTTAAAAAATTTAACGGATTGTGAGTGTCGGATGGGCAGTATGTGTAATGTATTAAGTGGTAGTAGTATGACTAGCATTAATTTAAATTTTTATATAATCAAATTAATATTTTTCTAAAGTAAAATAAATATCCCAGAATTAACGTTTTCATCTAATTTAAAGTAAATGCGCACTGAAAGCAAAATTTGAGCAGAAATATTCATTAAGAATAAATTCTGATTAAATTAATGATATTACTGAAAGTTTTATACCTATTACATTGAATGCACTATGATATTGTATTTTGTCTTTGTGCAAATAAATAGTTATCTTATCTTATCTTATCTTATATTAAATTTACTCAGCAATTTAACTGTGCAAAATAAGCAGAAGATATTTAATTTCTTAAACAAAAATTATTAAATTATTATGAAATGTACTCAACATATTAATTAAAGGCTAATAACTAAAATAAACACTTTTACTTCCGCCTTAATAATTCTAAACCAGCCCTTCTGAATCATTCCAAACTAACCTCACCAATCACAAAAAGAAATAAGCACTTCCCTCAAAAAATAATCACTAATAATCAATCCGCCTACCCTCACTCCACATTCACCTCTCACCACCCTCGGAGACGATCAACGAAAAAAAAATTTATTTTTGGCAAATTTCGTCCGTCGTAGTATCCGTCACGTGAGAGGAGCATGCGAACCTTGCGGAAAGTCGGCAATTGACACAATTTCGCTAATAGATACATCACCGTAGCAGTCTGTCTCTCTCGTTCTCGTATGTAACATCGCGGCACTTTGCACCTGCCAAAGCATGCGCCTCGGCGAGCGCAACCTCAACGTGTGAACTTCGATCAATGTCATCATCCCTGCTGGGAAGCGTGTTTTCGATGTAAGTACGAGAACGTTGCACGCGCGATAACTTTTTGAAATATTTTGTAATCGTTAGAATCGTACGTTTGCGGTATTTAAGAAGGATTTTTTAACAATTTGCAATATTGCACAAAAAACAATTGGATTAAAATTAATCTTTTAAAGCAATTTTATTTTATTTTATTTATTTTTTTAATTAATATAAAAAAATTATTAAGTATTGAATACATTATGAAAACATTGCACAAATATCAAGGATAAATAAAAAATAGTGTACGACCTTAGTTAAGGGCACTATCCACCTAGTGCGATGCATTGTGCAAGCGGTGCTCCAGCGATATCTGTATTACACATTACATAATACCACTAACTTCGTTTCACAACCATGCACCGAGCGAGAAAAAAAAGAATGCGGAAGCAAAGTGAGCGTCCCCCCTTAAATTCGCCACTGACCTGCTTTCCTCACCACCTCCAACCCCCGATCCTAACCAAAAAGCAAACCCAAAAACCAAAAAAGCTCCAAAAATACGACCAAGCACCCTTTCACATCCTGACCCACAAACTCATAAACCCACACACTGTCCCGACCCTTCCCCATCGAACCCCAACAAAGGACCAGCGCACAGCACAGCTGATAGGCTCGGCATGCACTTGGACGCGAGGCCATATACGCACGAGCAGCGCTGCACTTCGACACTTAATAAAACACATCTCTTACCAACCGAGATCGCGGAGCACACGCACGTGGAGCTCGGTCCCGTAACCTGCGGCCTTCGACGAGGATCTCCAAAAAAAAAACAGAGGTAGCGCCGAGGCTCGTCGGCAACGGAGAGCAGCGGAGCCGTTAAGCGTGAGAATGATGCTCTCGCCGAGAGGGTTGGACGCGCGCGCAAGAGACGAGGAGGGCGAACCCACTGCGCAGGCGTACCCCCGACCGCGACTCCGAGCTTCTGTGTGGGTATATGCTCTGTCGCCGAGCGGAAACTTTCCCGATCGATAACAACACCTGGAGCTGCTGTTCTCGCGCTGATCTGGCGAGTGAGGTTCGCCTTCGCCGTGGCCGCGTGGACTAGTGCCAGCGGGCTCTTGGTGTTTTCTATTTTTTTTTTTGGAGATGGATTGAGAGGAGGGATGGTTTAGGGGGTGAGAGGTGGTGATTTGAGGGGTTGCTTAGGGTTGATTGTAGGCAAGATGCAGTTTGCGAGCTGATGGGTAGATGGTTAGTGGGGAAGGGTAGGATTATTGTTTTAATGAATTTTCAAAATTAGATGCGATATAGGTGATGTACTCTTGTCGCGAGTTTTGCACGTAACTCTAATAATATATAAAATGGTAAAATTTTCGGAAAAGCTTTTAAAAATTTTTATAATGATGTTCCGAATATAAAAAGTACCATTTTATAATAAAAATTTGGGTATTTATGGTAATTTTACTATAAGATATAGTAATCTTTTTAATTCTGACAGTACCCTGGTAGAAATTTCATCATTCTAGACTATGAAATAGCTATCTTTTACCATAAAAAATTTGTATTTTTTGCCATAATAAAAAAAGAATAATAAAACAGTATCTTACCATATGCGCACACTCAAGAAATACGACTTTTTATAAAATCTGAAGGATGCAAATGAACGAAAAATGAAGAGTAGACGAGGCGATCGTTTATGCTCGATCATAAATTATAGTCATAATTTTTCCTGGCTCATCAGCGACCTGACGTGCATGTATAAACATCGAGTCCGTTATTATTCAGCGCCTACGAAAACAAAGATGCACACCAGACTGCGCTTCGTCATCGCTGACCTAGCATACGTAAAGATATAGCAAACGACCTACGTCATTCCCGAATTCAAAATTCTCTGAGGGCAACTCTTCCTAGACACTGTACAGGTGCAATATAAGATACGAATAATATAGTAAAAATTATTTACTTTTTCTGCGTGAAATGTAGATCTTGGTATAATTCTTGGTATAACTCTTATGCTATAATTATATACGGGAACCCAAAAATCATGTTGTGAACATTTACTAAACCAGTTCAGGAAAATTTTTTTGTAAAGATTATATGTTTTTCAGAAAAGTTCGACAACTTTTTTGCAAAAAAATATAGATAGAAATATATCAGAATCAAAATTTTTAGATTATCGACGTTACCGACATTATAACATCAATAATTTCTTTTAACAAAGTTAATGGAAATTTTCTAAAAATTACTTACTATTATTTTTTCTTTTTTTTTATTATTAAGTTTACATTATTGACAACTAATAGAATAATACATTTTAACCAAATTAGGCAACAAAAAACGTAAAATAATAATAAATAAACTGAGTTCAATAATGTTTCATATTTTTAAAGAAAATGATTTCGAACATAAGTAACTGATGAAAGTTTGTATACTCTTCTGGTCTCCAACAGTCACACAAAAATATTTTTGTTTCAGTGTAATTAGAAAATCTTTTAACTAAATATTTATTATTCAATATGTTAGTTCAGAATATACTTCTTTTCATTTTTGCATTCAAAATAGTAGACTCAAAACTTCTTGAATCAAAAATTAAAAATTATTTTGTTGCTTCACTTAATCAAGACGATATATTTAAATTAACAGTAAGATATTCCATCTTAGTTTTTAAGGGTATAATTTATACGAGTGACGTATAAAGTTTAAGTTTTCACCTTGCACATTTTCGCCTGTCTAGAATATATTATTTTACTCTTAAGATCGATTTGGTTTTTTTTTCATTCGAAATTTATGAGGTTATATTATAAACAGATGAAATTTTTATCGTTTAAATCATAATGCACATTGTGTACAACATAATTTGTCAAATAGTTGTGTATTAAATTTTGAAATAGAATATATAAATCATGTATCTTTAAAATATCATCTACAAAAGTTACACTGCACAAATACAGTAAAACTTCAAATGTTTTAAAAATTAGTTCTTTTCTTTACTATAGGTTATACCTACGTTTTCGTTAGATCTATCAACTAGACTACATTTTCCTAACGAAGACTAGTACTTTTCTAATTCCCGTCGAAGACTAAGACACTTTAAACTTTCCACGAAAACTAAGTCACTTCGCGTTTTTCCCGGAAAATCATACATTACTGTTTCTTCCGAGAAGACAAGTACTTTTAACCATCTCGCCGCAAAGAAAAGTAGACTTTGCCATCTTAGCGAGAAAAATTCACTACATTTCACTATTATAATATAATTGAATTATAATATTAAGTGAGATTCGCCCATGCCTTTGTTTTTATAACTATCTGAGAAAAATGTCTTAATAAAAATTACTATATTTTATAGTAACGCTGTGACATACTTGTACAACGACAAAAATTAC
>UELX01000780.1:0-61465 GCA_900480035.1 Eupelmus urozonus
AATGGGCACTTTTAGCTCTCATTTTAGGTAGCAAAAAGCGCGAAAATCGTGCCTGTGTGACAAAATAGTATATTATGAAACTTAGGTATGTACCTAGCCAGCAAAATAAGAAATTTCTCTAAGGCTTTCTTTTTTACTGGCCAAGATGTGTATACTATTTTTATTTCGCACACCCCACCGAAAAATCCAATTTTTACCCCTGAAATACAGGGCAAAAAAAGCATATTATTTCAGAAAATTAGTTTGCGGTGCAACAGTTCTTTTGCCTCGCTAATTTAAAATTATAATATTAAGATCGACAAATTAAAGCATTATCTGTACATTCATAGCTCACAAACAACCTAATCTTCAGTTTTCCAGCTTTAAAATATATAGGTATGGCAGAAGTTTATGATGGACTGATTCAAACATGCATTTATGGCAATCAAATCAATAATTATAAATGAGGTCAAGCTCGTCGATGGATTTGTAAATGTTAATTATAGAATTCAGTGATGTCTTGAGTTGTGCGTTTAATCAATCTTTAAACACGAAGCTTTTCAGAGTGTATTTTAAGAAATTTTATCAATTTCTCAATGTTTAAAAGATACTTTACTTACATATATGGTTCTTGAAATACGTATTACCTTTAATAATATTCAGTATTAAAAAAATAAATCAAACAACTTAAAATAGGAGAAAAAATTAATTATCATTACTGCTTTCATAGACGTTAAATCTACATTATATGCAGATATACAAGCAGCATCAATATAATATACTCTATTCTCTAAACGAACACCCTTTTATGTTTTTGAAGGGCTTATCCAAATAGTAAAAATAAAATTTCAAAATTACTTAAAAATTGACACTTTTTTAAGCATCATCAAAATAATAAGAAACAGGCGAAAAGTGAGAACAGAAAAAAGAAAACGCAAAAGAATATCGAAAAGACAACTCAACTGTCGACAAAAGAAACCCCGAGGCCTCCCGAACGTTCAAGTCAGAAAAGCATGTCATCGGTTACATCTCCGAGCTTTCTCCCACCCCCGCGTCACCACACACCGCTTATTTCTTCAACTCCAAAAGCAAAAGCAAAGGGAGAGGGCAGAGCGAGAAAGAATCGACGGCTAAGGCACAGACATCTCCCAGCGTGTGCGGATGAGCGGGCGCGTGCGAGAAAAGAAAAAGGCTCAGCTTCGGCCCCGTGGCGCCTTAAATATTAATCGAGCTTTTGCGCGCGCACGCGCCTAAATCTACGCACTCGGCCACGCACGATCTCTATTATTTTCCCTCCGCCGCTATTTTTTCCCTCCACCCCCTCTGGATCGTAAATCGATTTGCCGGGCTAAAATATTTCACGACGCGATGACTGATTTGTTAGGCCTGAATAATTGCGGGACTTGTTGCGCTAGCTGCTCGGGAGCGCAACATAATGAGGAGGGGGGGGGGAGGCGAGAGCGAGGGTTGACCTTTTTAATATCCGAGGCGCTCGCAGCGCGCGCGCGCGGCTCTCTTTTATTTATGCAGCCGAGCGAGCGCGAAACTCGCGCCGCCGCCAGCCGAAGACGAACCTGTGAAATATTGAGAGCCAAAACACACGCGTGCCAAGAGCTGTGTTTTTCCGGCTGCGGGAGCTGTCTATAACTCTTTTGGATTTATGGGGACGCGAGGCGAGCCGCGAGACAAATGGCTCCGGGACGATTGTAATAAATTTTTTGGGATCGATCATGCGCCGAGTAGGCCGGGGCCTTTTATTGTGTGTAACAGGATTTGCTAGATGCTGCGCTGCTTGTTTTCTTTTCTGGAGTAAGTGTAGGCGGTGAATTATTGATCGATGCGTTTCAATAGGTATATCTTCGGGGAGCTCGATAACTTTTACGAATCTGGGATTTAGAATAAGTATTTTGAATTTTTTACTAAGACAGCTGTTTGTGCTGTTGAGCTTGGAAACATTTTAATTTGAAGGTGTATAATTTTCTTTCTTTTGTAGTTGTATAACAGTTTAACAATTAAAGCTGTAGTCAATTATTAAAAGAAAATTAGTTTTAAACTAAATTAAATTACAGTAAATAATATATATGTTTTACGAAGAGATATGTAAACTCGAATTAAATATTAAGGCGCGTTAATTTATAATCGTGTTTTTAAACAAGGTGCATCGGATGAATAAAAAATAACACTAATAAAAATAAGCAACTATATTCACACAAAACCTACTCTATTACACAAGTACAATTCATCTTTTCATCGATATCATCCCAACTACAGTCCAGAGTTAAAGAATACAATAGAAACCCTCGAAATCTGATAAATTCGCAGAGAAAAAAGAAGCCACGCAAGCGATCCGCAACATCCCCTAAAAACAAACATGCCCGCCAACACAACCCAGCGACAAACAATAACAACAACAAGAACAACAACAAGACCAACACGAAGAACAAGGGGGCATAACTAAAAAAAAGAAGCTCGCGCAAAAAGGCAGAAAAGAAAAGAAAAGCGCAGAGGGAGAGAGAGAGCGAGCTTGCAAGGGCTTGCAGGCAGGCGTACATATTCGGCGCGCGCGAACTGCACAACTCGCCGCGTGTGCACACAGGACGGCCGCGCGCGACCACAGCTGAAGTTTCGCAAAAGAAGAGGACAGAGCGAGAGAGAGAGAGAGAGTCGCTCTCGAAAAGCTCGGAAAAGATAGAAAAAGAAGCTGTAGAGAGAGAAAGAGAGAGCGTCGGCAGGCTTTAAGGGGTGGCTTTAAGGGGGGGTCGTCGGGGTGGGGGAGCGAGAGGGAGAGAGAATGGGCAGGACCAAAACGATGGACAGGCTCGTCGGCGCTGCGCGCTGGTTGCGGATACACGAAAAGCTCTCTCTCTCTCTCTCTCTCTCCGCTGTGCGTGAAGGCTCGCTTGCGCAATATGGCCGACGTCGGTCTGGCGCTCGCGCAGGCCTAGCTCCGCCCTCGGCGGCGATCGATGCGCCCTGGGATAGCGCGGGGGCTCGACCAACCCCGTGCCACGGCCGCCACCACCACCCGACGGCTCTGCTCTCTCTCTCTCTCCCTCTGCGCTCGCTCTCTATCTCTCACCCCCGGGCTGCTGCTGCTGCTGCTATTGCTGCCCCGAGTTTCCCGGCATGCGCGAATACACAGACACAGCAGAACATGTCGCGCGCTCCCGGCAGCCAGTCGTTCGGCTGTGACAGATAGAGAGAGAGATTGAATTTTGAATCGCTCTTTTTTGAGTTTTTTCGCATCGCGCGCACCATTTTGAGTTGAACAGCTAGAGATACCGCTCGGACTCGAGGATTTGGACTGACTGGTTCGAGGAGTGGTTGTTAAATAAAGAGTGCCAGTGAGGGACGTGAGAGCGAGAAGTGAGATTGTAGGCTTCGAAAAAGTGGTGATAATAGTAGTGAGGGTGGCTGAGATAGTGGTGAGGGCCGGGGGGACGATGAGACCTCAGGGCTCGGACCCATGAGGGAGCCAAGGTCCCTTTGGCCAAGACGGCCCCGAGCCGTCGCTAAACTAAAAGGGAGCCGCTCCCCCTTTTCGATCTAAGACTGTTTTATCACGATTGTTGGACTGAAAGTGACTAAATAAAGTAAAAGTAAAGAGTTAAATGCTGCCGCGGAGGTTTAGCACAAGTTGAGAGAGAGAGAGAGCTAGAGAGAGGTAAAGAGAGACAGAGAGAAGGCGGCGCTTATGGTATATCAGTGAGTAGTTAAGCTTGAGGAGCTTGCAAGTATTAGCGATGATGTACTCGCCGGATAAGATGATGAGCAGCAAGGGTTTGCACGGCACGCCGATCTCGGCGCCCGGCTGCTTCCCCTCGGGCAGGTACTCGCCGCCCCCGTATCGCGCGGCGCCCGACCCCATGGCCCCGCCGCCGAGGCGCTGCATGCCCAATCCCACGGTAAGTCGGAATTTTTTCCTATTTTACTCTTCATCTAGATACTTTTTTCGATTGTCAACGAGCCATCATTTTTTCCACTCTTTTACTTGATATGTTTAACGTTAAACAAAGCTAGAGAAAATACTGTTTCGGCATTTTCTGAACTATTACTTCACACCTAAACAACTCTCCTATTTTTCATTTCAACGTAACCGGATATCGACAATTTCACTTGATGCAGTTGCTGTATTAACTTTTATTTAATCCAAAACATAAATACGAGTGACATTTCAATATTAACTAAATTTGCTTTACCTTTCCATTAATTATAATGCTGATTGAAACGGTAAACAAAATCAGATGATACAGTATTAATTTTTAAAATAGCTTAAACCATTTTTATCACTCTATTTTCGCAAATTCAACTTTATTATCTAGCTACTTAATCATTTAAATCTATTGTAAATATTGATTATGACTTTTGTTGTTTCCAATGCTTCATTAATTCAATCCATTAATTGTTTATTACCTATTAATACATTGCTTCATTAAACTTTTTTTTTCAATCAAGCTATTAAAGTTTCATGTATAACAACATTTCAATATCGCAGAATATCTTTATTTGAAAATACTTTTTAAAGAATTATTCATTAGTAAACACTGAAATGTGGGTAAACTAAATAGATATATACACTAGGTAAACATTTGTTTTAAAAGCACATCGTAAAAATATAAAATACAAATTGAATTGTGGTTTAATGGTGTCACTACAGTTAGTTTCCAATGTAAACTTTTAAATACTGGTTGCTTAGGCTTTTATATTCCGCTGCATGTGAAAACCCGACGGTAAGTCACTCCACACTTTATTACACCACTAAACAAGCGAAGCTTCAGCGAGTATTAAACAATCATTTAACGGACACCTACACTTATCATATTTATTATTTAACTTTTTATGAAAATTTAAAGCGTCGTTTATTCACTAATATTTAAATCGTGATTTTTATAAGATTTCCTAATTTCTCTCGTCATGCCTAAAAAGTATTATCCTCGGTACAAAAAAATGTATTGCCCTACCTCCATAAATCAACACTGTTTACTTAGTTATTTGAATAGCCGATGAATTATTCCAGTCTAATCATCGAGTGTCAGATTGAATAATTCAACGGAAAGACTTTGCATCAACAAATAGATTTATTGAATTAACGAGGGCATGTACTTTGCTTTGTAATTTCGATCCGTCGGACTTTGGCTCACCTGCACTCCACATCCAACTCTAATATAGGATATGCACATATTTATAAGAAAACAAATAAATAAAGTTGAAAGTCCGATATTGAATTAAATAAACCCGATAACAGAAGCACGCCCACTTAATTTAATTTAAAAGTGTGGTAATGCAGTAATTTATTTAATAGATACTTTTATTTACAAACATGTCAACGCCAGAGTTTCCCCTGCATCGCTAATCGCGTTTAATTGATTGTAAAATTCAGGCTAACACGGAGACGGAGTCGTCGCCGCCCGACGGTCGATTCTCAACAAGTCCATAATATACGAGACAACTGAATTTTTCATATGAAGTCCTGGCGCTTGCCTTTAATTAACTTTCGTAATATTCAATTAAATCATTCAATTTATTCCAAAAATTACTGTTAATTTGCAGCTTTTATCGGGAATGGATTATGAATATCATGTGATTGCGTCGAAAATTTATGCTCAGGCAGCTCTACTTTTAAATAGTATGCGATGATAATTTTAAAAAGCGCCCTAATAATGGCAGTAAAAAGATTTATTTTAAATTGAGCAATCTCTCTAATTAGGAACTAACTGAATCGCCTAGTCTTTAATTTTATTGTAGCTGTTAGTTAGGGCCTAACAAAATTTTAACAATTATACCTAAGCTGATTTCTTTTCTATTCGAGGTGATTTAAATGAAATCTGTTTAGGTCATGCTTTATAATTCATATTTTACATTTATTTATGATTTATGATTTATTATTATCAATATAAGCAACCCATCCTATTAAATATTAACAAATAAACTAGTTACTGTTTACATCAGTTGAATGATTTAAAACAATTGTAAATATTCAACGTGTTTCACCAAAAACTCCTAATTATTGATAGTTTTCAATTAAATACCACAAACACTTTAAAAACTAAAAATCATTACTAATGTTTGTATATTTTAATGTCTATTCATTTATTTAACCATGGATATTTTAAGTACATATTATTCACCAAAAAAAATGATTTTTATAGTGTGAAAAAGTATAAAAAAAATTTATATGTATCTTAATAAGAAAAAAAATTATGGTTTATGTTTCTAAACATAATTTTGTGTATGTAAAGTAGAATAAAATAATACGCTACGAGTCTGTTTCCGGTCCAAAAGGAACTTTATTGTGAATTAATATTCATAAATTCAGTTTTCATTACGTATCAAATAAATTTAGGTAGAACAATTTTCGAAAGAATAAAAACCATTTAAAACAAACAAAAACTGTTATTAAAAAGTTACATTTGATAACGTTTTATTTTTATTAATGCAACTGGAATTTAATAACATTTAATTCGCAAAAATATTTTTTTCTATACTGAAGCAGTGATGTATATTTTTATATATTTTCTTTTTTATAATTCTAACATTTCAAATTTCAATATATTTTTCGTGACCAAAGAATTTTTTATCATCACAGAGATGATAACAAAATTAGAACTTAGGTTAGTGCCAAACATTTTACATCATTTCGTAAAAGAAACTCAAAAACTTTTCCCAGTACCACTACCCAGTCTCACTAATAACCAAAGCATTACTAAATGTTCAAAAAGCGCAAACTCCCACAAAAAAAAACATCCAACCCCGTCATACAATTTCCCTTACACACAGCAGAAGACCTAGTTTTGCGCGTCGAATTTGCCGTCTCTCCAGCGCCCCAGCCATCCGAGGCAGGCAAGCAAAGCTTCTAGATCTCGGAGCTACCACCGTCTCGGCGCGGCCTTCAAAGTCTTTAGTTTATTCATGTGACGTAATAGGATAAAAACCGTCGCGCTCACAGAGAGGGAGAGAGAGAAAGATAGAAGAGGGACACGAAGAGAGAGGCCGAGTGCCTAGATGAGATTACACCGGTACACACAGCCAGCCGATAACGCGGATTCGACGTATAATCGCTGTCTCTCCGATTTCTCTTTTCTGCCCGGCCCCGTCTCCCTCTGCGAGCCGCTTCAAACGCGATGAGATCCCGGACGAAGCTGCGAACCCTTGACTGTGGCTCTCTTTTTTTTTCTCATGTGGACGTCCACGGGTTTTGCTTGGCGGAGCATTTCTTTAACGTCGCAGTTGATCTTTTCGCTGGGTTTTTTCTATGCTAGATTTGAAATAATGTCAAACAAATATCAAACGAAGAGTTCTAAAGACGGATGTAGGTAGTTGACAGTGAAATTTACATCGATTCTGAATATCTCTGGAAAATAACTATCAAGATTTAAAGTCTGAATTTAAGTAGTTAAAAATAAATTTCATTCTATATTTTGAAACATTATCAGTTCTGAATGAATCTTAGTCTCATGTTACTGTCAGTCAATAATCTTGCTGACGTTTTCAAATTTGATTGTCTATTTCATTACTACTTTGATAGTAGGAAGTGAATCATTAGAAAATCTGTTATTCCAATAATTTTGTGTACTTTAAATAACTGATCAATAAATAAAACAAATCAGCAAATAAGCAAAGCCTTCTTACAAAGTTTTTAAATTATAAAAAACTGAAAGATGATTTTTCATCTTTTTTAACAATTTTAATTTTAAATAAATTGATCTTTATCGGTCAAGCCGAAAAATGGGACGAAGTCAATATTCCTATCCGATATTGTGATTAACTTATACAATCTCGGTTGTATCTTTTAATTAACATTTTTAAATATCGTAAATATTAATGTTTATATAAGCATATCTATGAACCACACAGCGTGTGCTAGCTATGCTTTTAATTGTACAAAAAATTAATTTTAATCGATGTTGAGTCTACTTCTATGCAGGCTGACCTATTTTGACCTATCTCATGAAATATGGATTATTAAAATTATTATTCAACTCAAAATAACAGTATTCATTACAGCGTTCTATTATAATATCATCATACTTGTAATAAAATAGTATAGGATAAGTCACCCTGAATATAGGTCTGAAGGAGTAACGTCCAATTAAAAGGAAAAGTATTGTGTAAATTCCTAAACTAAAAACGATCGCAAAATAAGATACTTTAATACAACTTCCCACAGTACGGTGACAATATACCCAGAATTCTCGGCCACGTGTTTCAGCGCAGCCTCGAAAAAGTATCCTTAACCGCCTTGAATGAACCAAACTGATAGATCGAACCAAAAGGGGTGACATTCGGCAAAACTTAACGGCTCATTAATTTCTCAGCATCAACTTTATCCTCACGCAATATTGATGCTGTTTACATGCCGCAATTAATGAGCCACAGCTCTACGAAAGGGAAAAAGGGAGAAACGTAGAAGAGAGCGAGGCGCGAATGTCGGCGAGTAGCAAATCGATAAGAGAGATATCACGCTGCTTACGAGTGGACGCGACTGCGGAGTTCGGACTAGGCTATTTTTTGCCCGGTTAGCTCGCCCGTGTATTTCGGGCTTCGAGCGCCAAGCGGGATCGATCATCATTTTATAAATATTGCGCGCCGCCGAGCGCCAGGCGCATATGTACGCGTTTCAATGGAATTAAATTACGCCAATATATTCGCGGCGAGCCCAGAGAGAGAGAGAGAGAGAGAGAGCTGGTCTCTCCGGGTCAGACGGCGACGATGTTCGTCTGAGTGTGTCGAGTCTGTGTGTCTGTGGCATTTTTTTAGTGCGACCTTTATACGGAAATTCGCGGCGGTTTGAAATAATTATGAGCTGCTGGCGAAAATGTCATATTTTATAAATATGAGGGGATTTTAAATGAAATTTTTAAAAGCGAGGTAATTAATAGTTGATGAATTATTGCTCGTCGGCCGATCCTCGTGAATTCTTGTTTTTCTAGTGGATATCAAACTAAGAAATAAATTTATTATCATTTGACTGAATAGTGTTAATACTTATTGTAAAATTAAGACTAGAGTAAAATAAAACTTTAAAAGGACCTTTACAATGATATTACATTTAAAATCAAAATTTTCGAAAAGCAATAATTACTTAACTGACCTACGTATTTGATAATTGAGAAGTTTCGAAACGATTCGTGAAATGTGCAGAATAATTTTCAATTCCACAGTCCCCCTTCAAAGCCTTTCATAAATATGCATTGCCCAGCAGAGCTAGCCGGCCTTTCAATTACCCAACTCAATCGGTTTTCAGTGATTTTACGTTAACTTAAGCATCGAACTTTGATCGAAATAAGACTTGAAAGTTTCGAAATGAAGGACAATAGAGCTGTTAAGTTTTTGCGACTATATGATTGCAGAATGTAAAAGATAAAAAAAGGAACTGTACAATAGGATCGTTAAAAAGCTTTAGAAAATCAATGCCTTGATGTGGTTAAGGTCATGTATTTTGTGTGAATTTATTTATATATTTATACGATTAACAATAAGGTCAATCCTTTATTAAAATTTCTAATTATAAATATTGTGTATTGGTTTCACAAAAATTAATGACAGAACCAACACACAAGTATCAGTATAAAATTAATATGATAAAAATGAAATATAAATAAAATACAAATTTTTTCTTGACGCAAATTTATTATTGCTAATTGAGATTAATTACTGCAAAAATAAAAAATTGATTTTATTTGTCTAAATTTAGGTAGTATTAACATATTTCTATATATTATAAGGATAAATAGAAACTCACTCTAAGACATTTTCCAAAATAATTTAATAAACCCTGGTAGAAATATTATCTAGTTTTATCTAGGACCCGATCATTTAGCATAGGAAACTAGACAGATTTGGACAGTATCTGGATTAATTTCTACAAGGAAAGAAATAAACTCAAAATAGTAAAATATGTACATGTATTTTTTCATCCACATCAAAATACAGTATTTACTACTGAATATTCAATATAGAATTCAGTGTAATATAAAATATATATATTTGCTTAGATTTGCTAACTGTAAGCCAACAGCAATGAAAATTTTGAAATTTGTTAACTGCGGGAGATTACGTGACTGTAACGGTCTAATCTTAAAAAAGAAAAGTATACCAAAAGTCTTAAAACTAGAAAACCGCACGACAGTAAAGAGCAAGCTTACCGTCGTATCTCCTCTACTTATACATCCAACTGACGCGATGCAGCAAAAGAGAGGACACAGGTGCAGAGAACGAAAGAGCGCGAGAGAGAGAGAGAGAGAGAGCAACGTGCGGGACGTATCGATTATATAATCCGGCGACGCACAGCCGGCATACACATACAGAGGACCACGAGGTCCTAGAACACACAGGCGCAGCACTGTTTCACCCCTTTCACTGCAGGGCTATAACCGAGCAAACAATTTCGACATTAATTGTATATAGAGCGTCAGCTATGACAGTTGTCCACTTGTAGGTCTGCCCGATGCACGTGCACGCCTCGATTCCTTCCTTGCCTATAGGTGACGCTGCATCTTTTTCTCCCCGCGGCAGGATTTTTTCCAGCCTTTTTTTTGTAAACACGGAGGAGTTTACTTGTCAAAAGCAAGTAATATTTTTGTCGGTTGCACGGCACTATTTCCGCTCCAATATTGGTTTAGCGGCCCGGATTGACAGGAGAGCGCGCAAGGTGTACGCAGGGCTGAAAATAGAAGCGATCTGGGTTGATTTTGATCTGTCCGTAACGTCATAAGCAACGATTTATGGATTAAAAAACTTAAATTTGGATCGCCTGCTTATCGCGCGATTCAGAATTTAGAATAGTATTGTAAAAATAACGACGTAGCGGTCGACTAGATGGAAAACTAGCAATATAAATACACCGAGATTTCTGCTATCAGTAATAGCTATAATAAAGTTTAAATTGTTATGATATTACAACATTAACAGATGAAAATTGTATTACATGAATGCTTTTTTCTCAAAAGTCAAAAGATATTCTTTAATCTTATTCTTTTGCTCCGAAATTATGAGAACCATGTCAGTATCCTGCAGCGACCACAATGACAATATAATATATGCATATAGCAAACTACACGTATCCCATCTCTTTCTTGAATTTACTAAAATTTTATTTTGTTGATATTAACTGCAATAAAAATTTGGGTAAACTTTTGTTAAACTAAATGGTTTGTGTCAGTTTTATGTTGCACATCGCATCGCAGCCCATTTCATTACTAGATTTTCTATTTTTCCCCGAAAATTCACGAAACCATAGATAAAATGAAGTTTTTAGTCAGTAAATATTACCCATCGCCCGAGAAGGCAGGTCCCAATGTGGACAAAAAATTCTGCCGGAATAAATCGGCAATTCAAAAAAAGGAAAAAAAAAAAATTGCCACCACCAAACGAATACGGATATTGGACGCTGACATTTCGTTCGATTTTACGAAAACGAACGCTTTGCCTCTATATACCCGACAGAGAGCACATTTTTCCCTATATCCATGTCATACATTTTGTATACACACTCGCAAACTCGTTGTTCATGCGCTCAATTCGTGAAATGCATTTCCATTCGTCAGTCCTGGCCTCTGCCGGAGCAAACAATAAAAAAACGTAGCGACTGATTCCTCTCACTATCAAAGATGAATCATCAATTATTCCAAAACAGGGCCATTCAATGTTTTCATCAATTTTTTATCAGCGTACAAAAATAAAAACTCCTCTTTTCCTCCTCTGTCATTTGTATACAATTACATTTTCAATGGCGTACTATTAAACATCAATTTTACAAGCGTAAATTCACGTGTTTGATTTGTTTGACAATGAATTTATCAAAATGCTAATAGTGGTCCATAAAATTAAATTAAAACTAAACAATAAATATTGATTTGACGAATTTACGCGCTATTTACTTTACATAATGTTTGCTCCGATGAATATAACTAACACTAATTTACTTAATCATTAGTATTGTAAAAAAATTACCGTGTGGATTTACTTTATAATAACTATTGACAAGTAACCATTAATAAGCAAATAATGAAACTGTAATATTCCAACATATTGACATTCTACTAGAGAATCGTACCATTTTTATTACTATCATTACCCAACAGCATGCGACATACTCACATAAATCTCACCTTCATACTTAACAATCAATAAAACAATAGTCAGAAAATCCCAAATTAAAATTAATCCTTTTTCAATGCAAGCCCCCGCGTTCCCCCAAATTGTCCATCGAAATTCGCCGATCCCCAGAGGACCAGCATAGCGTGCACTCGGATATATATAAACAGGGAGCGCGCGCCGCTAGACAGAGAGAAAGAGAGTCATATATATAAATTGATGAAAAAGCGCGCATCGACATGAGAGAGCGGGGCGCGGCTCGATTGGCCGAAAAGCCAGCTGGATTAGAAAATAGTGGCCCGGGTGATAAATGAGAGGCAGGCAGATTCATGGAAGCAGCGAAACTATACACGGCTCTGGGTTGCGTATAGCTGGCTACTTGACTGGGAGTAGAGGCTAGTAAGAAAGAGGAAGTTAGCTCTTACATCGATCAACCGGCGCGCGCAATGCCTCGGGCTGCCTTCAACATATCAAAGTTGTGTGTTGGGCAAGGAAATGATATCGATTGTCTTGGGCAATTTCTTTTTTCTCTTTACGCTATCTTGACTTTTATGCCTTTATAATGTGGAATAATTATTAAGGTGTACTTAATATAACGTCAGTTCCTAAGTAGTTTGCAACTACCATTTAGTGTTACGATTGCCCGAATTCCAGCAGGCCAAAGTAGTAAAGATCCCTTAATTCGTCCTCACCCAAAAAGAGCGTGAGCGTAAGAAAAGCAACAGTCGCAGAAACACCAGGACACGAGAGTAAATTCACGTGATACTAGAACACTAGCACGCGAGCACGCAAAAATTACGCGCTCAGGGGCGAAGAAGAAGAAGAAGAAGAAGCAGCGGAGGATACCTAAGACGAGAGAGCTATCCTTACGGGAGCAAGAAAGAGAGAGAGAGAGAGAGAGCAGCTGTGCCGCTTGGAGAGTATATAGGTTCACGTGCGCGCGGGGGCGGGGGAGGACACAGCAACACACCGCGAGCTACCCCACACACGGTACGCTGGGGACACATAACGCTCCCCGCTTACATCCAATCACTCCTGATTTATATTTACTACTTGGCCCCGCGCGCTCTCGCTGAGCGCTCTCTCTCTCTCTCTCTCTCTCTCTCTCTCTCTCTCTCCTAGCTGCCCTTATTTATCGGGCTTCACGGAGAAGAGACGCGCGGAATAGGACCGTTAATTCGGGCCAAATTGAAAATTATGGCAGGCAGCGACAAGCCACCTCAGAGCCGGGGCTAAATGCCTGCTGGCTGCCTTTTCCAGATTGCTATGGTATTCTTTAAGAAGCTGCCCGCGTGGCTTCTTGCTTTTGCTCTTTAGCAAAGGTGAATTGATTTATAGGTGTTTTAACCAATCAGCTGAGACTCTGCAATTAGTTTAAAAATTGTCGTTCAAAAATTGGCCTATTTTCAAATGTACTGAATACAAATACATTTAGTAAAGCTGCACACATCAAACGCAAAAGTCATGTTTCAAAAGAATTCGTTAAAAAAGAAAAAAACCCAACAGCTACCCTTATCTCTCCGAGCAACCACGCATCTAACACAAGCCCAACCAAAAAACACGATTCCCAACAGAGATCAGCCATCTGAAAACCATCCAAGCCCCTTTGCCTATCGCGCCGCGCGCATAAATAATTAATCCGTAAAAACACAGCCCCGAGCCGCACGGAAGTCGGACGACAACGTCGGGGTAGTCTCGAGCTGCGCGCGCAGCGGTCAATCGCATTTGCGAAAGCAAAAGAAGCGGAACGGAAAAGCGAGTCGGAATTGTGCTTGCAAGCTCTCTCGTATATACAGATACAGGGGGGCGGTAGAAAATAACGCGACAGGTGCATATCGCGGACGTACACGCTGAAAAGCTCGCTCTCTCCTACGCACGCCCTACCTGCCGCTCTCGGACACGGACGGACAGTTCCGATCGATAGTACACGTGCGCGAGCGAGCGGGGAGAGCTACACGCGAGGCTGACGCTGTGAGCTTGGAGGCTTTGGGTTGAGAGGATGTGATGAGGCGGCTTGGTTTGGTGGGAGTTTGGAGCTTGCAGTTTTGGGTTTTGGTGGCTTAGTGTATTGATGCGAGTTTTTGTTTAGTGGAGAAAACTTTCGTTATGGTGGAATTTACGTTTTTCTATATCTGTATAAATTTTGAGACGAAAGAATAATCACAACGTAAAGCCTATAAGTGCTTGGTTGAAAAATTTTATAAATTCTTCAATTTAATCGTTTAAATAATATAAGTACTTTGATTTCGAATTGGCTTTACTTTGAAATACAGTGGTGTAATGAGCCAACAATAATTTTAAATAAACCACAGTAATTTTCAAACTTTTATTAAACTTTTTTTATTAAAAGTTTAAAATTATTTAAATATCATAAATGCTTCCTATAGCATATGATCAGTCTAAAATCTCGTATGACAAACTTTACGTAATGATTGTTCGTTCAAATTTAAAATATGTACTCTCCTCCTGTTAGTGGTTTTTAAAATTACAACTATCCTAAACTAATTTCCTTTGCTAAAAGTACATTCAACAAGGAAAATCCAGATATAAAATAAACTTCCCGTTCTGCAACTGTTTTTCCCAACAATTTTAATACCCAAAAGTATAAATCATTCCATAGAAGCGCATTAGCAAGCTTCGTACCAAGAGATCGCAGTAAATTTCAATTCTTCGTTACTCTCGGTGATTCCGCAATTGTATCGTGTGCAGAGGCAGTAGCCGAGCGCATCGGTCATTGGTCAAAGTTCGGCGAAATGGAAGTGGTCACCTGCTGCGCTAGGGAATAACGGAAGAAAAGCTCGATCCGTTCACGCACATGTCCCGACGCGTGCGCGCCAACTTCTCCGGCCACTCGGGGAATTCGGCTTGAATTTATGGCTAATTCGAAAATTTACGAATTCTCGTCACGTCATTTAATTAGTTAATGTTTTTGAGGCTATTCGAGTTTGTTCATTGGACAATTTCATTAGGTTAAATGACTAATTCGAGGAATTTATTTTTTACCCTGATAATTTCATTTTGGTTGCAGCTAAACTACTTATTGATAGTTTATGCAAATTATGTTAATTCTAAGAAGAAATTGAAAAAAAAATGTAATATATTTAGAGTCAAAATGTGGGATTAATGATACTTTTTCAATCTTTACGATGACGACTTGGATGGATATACGTACAATAAAAGAAATATTCAAGGAGATTAAAAAAACGCGAATTAAATTTCCATTGACTGTAGGTAAGTAAAATGAAAGCTTAGAGATGGAAATTACAGAAAGAAGCCAGCCATACTCATTAAAATTGCTATAATTTGTGCAGTATAAAGGGTCAATTAAATCGCCATTATTTTAAGCTTTAATCTTTTTTTCGAGCGAGCGTAAACTTAATTATGACTTGATCAAATTTTAGCTCGAAATCATGTTTATTAAATCATCTTAACTTTTCTCAATTAGAATAACGTTACCCAATTATATGTCATAATTTAAAAACGGCATAACGCAGTTTATTATTGTTTTAGTACCTACTTGACTTATTTATCATGATACCGTGACTAAAAATATTCTTTGCTTATAAGAATACTCGGAGCAAACAAATATTATTTCATTCACACACTTATCAAAAATGAAACTCGTGACGACGAAAATTACGCAGAACTGTTGCGCGTCTTGAAATATTAACGACTAACTGGAAATAAGGTCAGCTTAGATTCCTCATAAACAGCACAAAGTCATCAGTCTGATTTCAATATCCGCCCTGTGACGAAAAAGCACTAAAAAGCTACACAACTAAAAACTTTCACAATAAAAGTGTAATAGAATAGGTAAAAAGTCGAGAGAGCGTGAAAAGGCAGGAGCGACGTGATGCGATTAGTCGGGGAACGATTATTGTTATTCCTTTTTATTACCGCTATCTCTCTCCGAGCCGTAGCAAAGCAGCAGTAACAGCAGCAGGAGCAGAGGAGCGAGCGAAAGTAAGTGGAAAAGAGGGAAAACGGAAAGGGAGGGTCCTCGGCGTTGAACGCAGGAAATAAACCTAAGTGTATAATTACAATAATACTTAGCTCGGCGGCGTCCCTTTTCGCGGTTGCGGGGGCGGGCGCGCGCGTATACACAGCCCAACAGGGAGAGAGAGCGTAATTGTGTTGCGCGCCCGCGTATATAGGGTCGCCGACGAGTGGAACTTAATGAGTCCTAAATTTACCGGGGCCACGTAAAACGTCGCGCGCGAGTTGCGTGTGCAGCTAAGTTAGAGCCTGCCTCGCATGTCTCGTATGAACAACACCTGTACGCTAGCTGTGTGTACCATGTCGAGCTACTTGAAAACGATTTTTGCTTCGTCATCAGGAGTACAAGTTTGTGTGTGTGTGTGTGTCAACCTGTTCCCTTTCGTGCAGGAGATAATTGGGCGAGCACGCGCGCAGGAATCGTTATCAATTTTTCGTCCCTCTTTCCGTTATTGAGTGACGATGCGACTCGATAAAGTGCCGCTCGAGTAGGGACTCGTATTGATTAATCATTTGGACTGCGATGTAGGCCCGGCGAAAGGGCTGAGGCTAAGTAATGCTCTTGGCTCGATTAGCGTTAATAAGAGTGCGCCGCTGAGCTCTTTTAAATTGCGATGGGCATCCCCTGTGCTCGCTTTTTCTTTCCTCGCGCCTAATTTGAACGATGTCTGCTTATTTCAGGAGAGGTTCCGTCGTTCAAGTTGTAGACTAATTTCAAGATTTTTTCACCTCTTTATCGCTTTAATCTATCGTTTATTCATCTGAAGTAAAAT
This sequence comes from Eupelmus urozonus, assembly GCA_900480035.1. Lineage (NCBI taxonomy): Eukaryota > Metazoa > Arthropoda > Insecta > Hymenoptera > Eupelmidae > Eupelmus > Eupelmus urozonus. The sequence goes on from UELX01000780.1 coordinate 16,845, forward strand.
GTATTAGTATACGTTTGATGGGAAAAATAGAAACAGACATTACCAATCCCTAGTAGAAAATTAACCATATTCTGGCCAGAATTTCTGGTTAACAAATGTCAATTCTGGCCAGAATATGGTTAATTTTCTACTAGGGGATAAACACAATCTTTTACAGTTAGCGGCAATTGTTAGTAAAAAATAATCGAGCCCAGTAAAATCCTTACCTCGATAAAAGTCGAAAGAAGGCTCGTTAATTTCTCGATCGACGCATAAAAAATGTAAGGCCTCCTCGCGCCGGCCTGACGCTCTATGCAGCGGAAAATCTCGGCGGCGTATCGGCGACTTGTTGCAAAAGAAAACGTCGAAGCATGCTCGTATAATACCTCGAGGATCGCCCTTCAGCCTCGGAGCGCGTAAATATTCCGGCGCGTTGGCGAGAGAGCCCGACCGATAAGGTATATATGCTGTAAAAAAGAGGTGGGATTTTAAGAATCAGTAAAGGGGTGTAATGAAAATTTTAGTTTCGTTCTGTTTGTTTTGGATAAAAGTCGTTTTTGTGTTTTTGAATGCACGATTGTTTTTGTGTAAATGGATTGTTACGAGTTTTTCATATAATTATTTTCTTAAGATTCTAGAATTGACTGATAATTTATTACTAGTTACATTTGAATTGCGGTAAAATTAATACGTAAAGCATTTTGCAAATTCAATTTTTTTCTTTTTGAAAAATTCAAAGTAGGAAAGGGTTGCCGTTTCTGAAAAAGACACCACAGAAGATGGGCTGCATTAAATATCAAAACTTTTCTTAAAATTTACATAAAAAATTAGTTCTATAAATTCGCAGTTAGCCTGGAAAACCGCACCCTAGGCTCTAGCGGCAGTTCGTAAAATCCAAAGAAAGCCACCGCAGGTAAAAATCGAATCTTAACCAAGAAAAATATATATATAAGGTTTGAAAAAAAATGTCGAAGTCACCGCAAAACTGTCATTTTATCGATTCACTAGTCTACGTTATATTTTAGAGCTTTTAATGATTCATGCATAGTGAATTTAATACAAAAGTCCTATTGGAAAGTGAGAAAGCTCAAAACCACATCTGAGGAGTCGTGTTCCGCGTAAAGTCATTTCCAATAAGTTATTTAAAACGATGACTGTCATGAAAAGTGCTATAGAAAAGCTACCCTCAACCAAGTAAAACTTACATCACTCAATTTTAAAAAAGACAATTCCCAAAATCCAAGTAAACCTACTATCACACATAAACCAAACCCCTTCGAAATTTCAACAATCTCATGATCAAACCCTTCTCTCTCTCTCCTCCGCCCGCACTTGAAAAGCATTAAAAACGTCCGGAGCTCCCGCAGCCACATCCATATCCGCGCCTACTCTCCTTCTCCCGCGGCTCAGCCGCAGCGGGCTCGTAAAACAACTCTTGCAGTGTTTCCCACAGAGAGCTTCGTTCCCCCTCCTATACATCCCGAGTGTAGCTTTTTCTTTTGCCCGGCCCCCGCAGTATAAACTTGGCAATTCGCGGCCGCGCGCGCGCGCGGTTCGGGAGTTCGGTCACGTTTTACGGGCCTAGGCCGAATCCTCGCGCATCCGGCGCAGTTTTATGGCCGTAGCGTTTCGGAGAGCTGGAGCTGGGAGCTGGGAAAACCGCGCTGACGTCTGGCCGAGAGACCGCTTTCAGACATTTTCCGAGAGCGGCTTTCCATACGTGATTCCGCGCGGGCCCTGTCCTACACTCATGAATTATGATGCTGCCTAGATCATATCTTTAGTTTGCTGTTTTTCGAATTTTATTTTGCTTTTTACCTTACCTGCGTACTCTGGTATTATTACGCATTTTAGCGGGTACGCGGAACGTAAAAAAAAAGGACAATAGAATATGGTTATTAGGGCTGTTACACGAAAAAAAAAGTGTACAATAGTAATTAAGAGGAAAGTAGCAATTTCGTAATGAAATCTAGCCTGCAATTAGACATCGCTCGCGCGCTATATTCTAGGAGGCTCACTCTGACAAAAGCGATTTTTTTCACGAACTTGTATATAGACACACACGCAGAGAGAGAGAGAGACACAGCACATGCTAGCCGCGCTCTTCGCGTGGGGCATTAAAGGGACAATCACAGAGTGCTTTATGTCGAGGACCCTTCGTCAAAATCAAGAGGCCATTATTACGAACATATGTTTACGTCTCGATCGTATCGTGACTGTGTGTCCAGCGAAGAATACACAGACACTCGTTCACGCACGGACGAGCAGAGCGCGCGGGGAGAACACCTGTCCGCTATATATGCGTGTGCAAATGTAGGGTAAACACCGAGAACGAGTACAGCCTGTGTATGTGGCTCTACGTGTGTATAGTCTGCCTCGCGCATGTCATTCTTCAAATACATGGAGACGAGCTGCATGTATGGCTGGAGTGGTTGCTTGAGGCACGTGCGGGCATATGTTCGATTTTTAGCCTGTTTTTTTTTCTTTTGCTGATGCGTTTTCTTCCTTGCGGGGCCTGAGGGTTAATCTTTTTTTTGAAAAAGTGTCGCTTTGAGCCGCTTTTGGGTTTGGGTTTTGAAAATCGGTGCTGATGGTACGCTGAATTATATTTTTCATGGTGATGTAACTTCAACCAATATTTGATAAAAAATTTTATATTTTTCTTCTAAGTCTGAAAAAGGATAATTCATATATTGCGACAACATGACTTTTTTGAATCTATTAAAATTCAATAATAACAATATTACTTAAATATTATGAATCGCATAAACGTTAAGAAAAGAAAAAAAAAAGATATACTTCTCCGAAATGTAAGCGAAGCAGCAAAGCACCGTACGAAAAAGCACTTGTGCCCCAGAGCAAGCAGAGTAAAAAGCTCATCTCGAGCAAGTTAATAACCGAGTCTAATTGAAATCATCATAATCGCTCCCAGCCCTTAGCTAGCTCTCACCCTTGTAGCGATTTATCTTCCCTCTGCGATCGGCCGTCGCGGCTCCGTATACCTGATCCAACTCCGGCTCCATAACTTAGATCCCTCGCTCTCTCTCTCTCCTTCTCCCCGGCGCCCCTCGAATTTCTCTTAACGCAATTATATCCTTATATACGCGCCGGACAAATCGACGTTTCAATTTTCTTAATGCGAGCAAGCCTGGCCCGCTGGGACGCTTTTCTTTCTCTCTCTCTCTCTCTTGCTCTCTGATCGTCTAGGTATGCGACGCGCGTTGTTGGAAGAGTGTACGAGGAGCTTGGCAAACTAGTGTCGATGTCGCGTGTCGACGCGTGCCGAGCGCACGTGCCGTAGTTCTTCTTTCTCTCGCTCGATCTCGCCTTGTGCTCGAGCGCACGCGGGATGCGTCGGCTTTTGTTACGTTCTTTCATTTGAAAACAATCGCGAAATTTCGAGACTTTTTTCTAGGACGATTGCGTTCTTAATTGGTTAGCTCTGTTACTGGATATATAAGTGGATTGAAAATTTGAATAAATTTAATTTCTGTGTTTTAAAATTATTATTATTAAACGAATGCTATGCGATGATTAATATGTGCAAGACGTATACATAATTTTTTAAATCATTAATCTTGTGGTTTATTCTTTCTGTTAATTGGAAAGATTCATTACCATAGATATTCTTGATTATATATTACTTGTATATTATTTAAAAATTACAATAATAGGTTTTATGTTGTACTCTATATAGTTTACATATTGCGTACGCAAAGTGAAGGTGACTTTATATTTATTTAATAACCTTATATGCCTATTCCATTTCTTCATAACTTATGCTCTGTTATTTATTATTTACAAGGATGAATAATTAATGATTATAAAGTAAAGCAAAAGGCAGACTTCGGTGAATCTAAATGTCAATATCACAGGGTAGTATCTCTCAGAACTCTTGAATTAATACTCAAATTTCCTTATCACTGCCACAATGTCACCTAGAATACTGAAAATGGAATACTCACATAATAAAATCATTATTTAGTAAGAAAAATTTATTAGTTTGAAATCGAAACTTTATTTCTTTACTATTCCTCTAGTTTATAAAGCTATTTATATTTCCACAAAACTAGACCATTCGAGTATCAAGAATTCTAAATAAAGTCGAACCTGACATTCGAAACCGATAAAGGCAATTAATCAAGTATCCTCAAATTGCGTACTCCCTCAAAAGCAACAAATAAATTACCCACCTTAACTACCTTACCATACCTCCTTCACCAACACATTGTCATTTATTTTCTCAATACGTAATCAAATTAAATGAAATAGCTCAAAACATACTCTCATCCCCCTGGAAATTTCGTAAATCGAAGTAAATAGCAGTCGTTTAATCGAATCAAAGCTCCGCATCGCGAAGGTATCATTGCACACCGGCACAAATACGGACAATGTCAGAGTCGCTCGGTGAACTATATATATATTGATAAACCGCGCCGGGAGACGGCGACCAATTCGATTTAGCTCATTATTCGCGGCGCTCGGTCTACGGCGCGCACGTAGAGCTCCTGAAATATGCAGGCCTTATTGAGTGTCACGCATTTGTTTGTGTACTCTCGATCTCTTTTTCTGCACGTGGCTGTGGATTGTTTCTGGATTGCGTAACGTAAGGATGGGAGTATAGTAAGCGATTCTTGGGAGATGGTTGGTTATGTAAGAGTAACAATTAATTTTAAAACTTATGATATCATAGAAAATAACTGGAAGTTTTTGAAAACTATTATAATTAGTTGTATTTGAAAATAATGAAAATTATTGTAAGGAGAAAAAGAGTTTGGAAGAAAACCGAAAGTGAATGCTTGAATTGCAAAATAAATAATGAGTCCTTTGCGTTAGCTCCCCTTTCTCACCGGTTGTTTCAAGCACACTTCTGCCTCTCTTTAGAAATTGAGAAGTTTTCGAGGAGAATAAGAAGGACGCTTCAAGCGTCAGACATGTCTAAGGGAGCTGAGAGAAATAAGTGACTTTGAAGTTTAAGTATATTATAATTATGTATCACGACGGAATTTCATATTTACGTCTGATATATTTCAACGTTGATATAATATTATTTATTTATCTATCCTTCTCTATTATCAACTGTTCCTATTAACCCTTTAGTTCGTGAATTAATTTTAAAAAATTTCAATTTTTATATTATTTTTATCATAATTTTTTGTATGTTATCTGATTATATTTTATATGTATTTGAAAATGCTGCATATGAGAATGCTAATACATGATGCTAGTACATGAAAATAAATTTGTTACAAATAAATTTTCATGTACATGTGTCACAGTGGGAATCAAAGGGCTGACCTAACAAAATATTAAATAAAATAATTCCCAAAACAATCCGCTAAACACCCAAGGCCAATCCAGCAAAAACAACCCTCACAAAAACCTCGCCCCGTTCGCACCACACCCCACCCCCAACACTCACAAAAGCTCTCTCACCAAAGTCCTCTCTCAACCCAATCCTCCATAAAGATGATCCCCTACAAGCCATCCTAATTGCGTCTTTCCCTCTCAATACTGACGCGAGGGCGGCGCCATTCTTCGGGCCGAACAAGCCAGGAGAAAGCGAATGGCGCGGCCTCGACTGCGGATTCTGCGCGGCGACGATCAGCCCGTTATTAAGGGAGAGCAGCTGCCGCGGCTGTTACGCTGCGGTGCCGGAGTAATGACAGTGCCTGGCTGCCCGCCACTTACGTATATAGCCGACCGATGACTGCCCGCTCGAGGAAAGTAATTAATACTCTGACAGAGAATAGGGTTTTGTGGGCTAACGGAACTTTTTTTTGCTTTTGATAGCGGCTGGGGTTCTATTCGATGTTATTACGTTTCTTTTGAAGAGTCTTATGATGTGGGGCTTTAAGTGTGTAGAGTTCATAAATCTGTAAGGTCTACCTACTTTAGTGGGGGCATCACTCGATATAAACTTGTGTATAGGATGTATGAGGTATTGAAAGGTGGGATTTAAATCACTTGTGCGTTAAATTATGCATGAACGAGTCTACCGCGTCCGCGACTTCCGACGATTCTAAAACAACTCGCAATCCTTTTACGCGACACTTCGATGATGGATGGCTGGCTCCGAAATTTTTGCTCGGGGGAACGCTAAATCTTTTGCCGATAAATTTTAACGCGAGTTTCGAATGTTTCTTTTTTGTGGCGAATAAAAACGAAATAAGATTTTTTTAGTATTATTAAAATATTTCCACTTTGTTTAAACGATTAAAAAATAAATCTTGATAAGATTAAATATTTTTACTTTATTTTTTAATTTCATAGATATACACTATAATGATATATCAAAACGGATACATCCTTATATTAAAAAATACTCTTGCACAATAAAATTTGTTCACTTAATGTTAAGTACATTAATGTTAATATGTATAAGTTATAAATTATATTTTTTATTTTTTATCTAAAATAAAAATTTCATTAATGAAACAATTTTTGGAACATTTGATAGGACACAGAATTATTTCGACATGGCAATCGTAATGGCAGTGGATGAATGATATATCTGATAATATAAAGTTATTTCTAGAATCTTATAGTTAGGATTAGTAATCGTTATTTGCATAATTATTATTAGGTGTTTGAAATAATAAAGTTAGTATAGTGTTGGTTTTGAACAATTGTTAGTAATCTCAATCTAACCTCAACCTTAAATCTGACTGAATTTTATTAAAATGTTTTATAAAGTTTAGTAAGTACATAATAGTTGGTGCCTTTGGTATAACATTTCTACATAAAATATAATAATACATAACTTTTTAAAACGAAAAATTTTAGTAGTTATACTGAGTTATTATTGACAGTCAAGAAGCAGCTACAATATTTGTTTACATTCTAATAAAGTAGAAAAATAAAAGATGGTCAGACTCTAATTAGAGCCTACTTTTTTGTAAATTTAAAATAGAGATTGCTCGACTTAAGAATAAATAGTGAAATTCCCACGAGCAAATAGTGACAATTCACCATAAATTAGTAAATTTTTTACTATTTGTTAGAGGAAATTCCACTATATATATAATTTAGTGGAGTTATCTACACTATTTAAAATTTAGATAGCAGGAGTCAAAGAAGTATAAAGGATCAAGCCTAACAATTATAATGACCCGCTACATAATTAAAAAAAAGACAGAAAAAAAACACCGCGCTCAAAAAACAAGAGCCCCGCTGTAACTGGAAAAGCTTTGTTCAAAATCCAGCCAGTCGGAAACACGCAGCTCCCCCGCGTAGAGAGAGAGAGAGAGCAGCAGCTCTCTTGCGCCATTAAAAAAAAAAAAAGCCCTCTCGCAAAAATCACGCTAATCCGGGGCGTTTCGCCGATTCTCCCGTTCTACGTCCCGGATTCGCTCTCGGCGCTCGTTCTGCGCACACACACACACACGGCCCTCTCTCTCTCTCTCTCTCTCTCTCTTTCTCTTTCTCTCCGCTCAGCCGAGCTGCGCAAAGGGAGGTATGGCGGACGGCGCGCGAGAATGGTGCGGATCGATAAAAGAGGGAGAGCGAGAGAGACAGAGAGAGAGAGAGAGAGAGAGAGTAGCGGCGGCAGCGGCGGCACAAATGAAAAAGAGAGAGAGCGAGCGAGCGAGAGAGAGTCTGATTGGCGGGGTAAGGCGGGGGCGGCCGCGCCACCTAGCCAATGAGCGCGGCTGCCCTCGATATATACCTACCTATATATACATACGAACACAAACGCGCTGCCAGCGAGCCTACCAGTGAAATCACTGATTTTTACTCCTCTCTCTCTCTCCTCTCTCTCCTCTCTCTCTGTCTCTCTTGCGAGCTCTAGCGGCGTGTAGTGATTTATCGACGAGGCGCATTGTCATCGCGCGATGACTGCTGCACTGTTTTTTCCACATGCGAAAAATTGAAAAGAGAGAGAGAGAGAGCCGAGCGGAAAACAAAAGGGGTGGAATTTGGATTAAAAATGCATGGCCTTTTTCGAGCTATGGAGAATTTTACGCTCGGCGCTCTTTTTTTTGCAATAATACCAGGCGCACGCAACCGGCCGCTGTGTTTGCCTTTATTCTTTAAATCGTTAATATTGGAAATGGAAATTTTTTTTCAGTCAGCATGTCAGCAACGCCGGCCGCAATTGAGCGCGTGTTTTCCCGAGGACATTTAGCTAGAGGAACAAGCGAAATTTTTTCCTTTTATTAACGAGGCCCCAGATTTGCTTGGTAATTTTAAAGGCGGCGCGCTGGCACTGTTTCAGCGGATTCCTTTTTGTCACGGGGCTCGGAATAATGTAATGCAATATTTACTTTTTCACGGCTTTTGCTTGTCAAATATTTTCGTTTGAAATTCCCTTTATTGACTTTGTGCTCGCTGAGTCACAAATAAATGTTTCAAATGGTTATTCAATTTTCGTTGGAATTGTGCAGGGAGAGAGGTTTTCTGGAAAAATTAGCGTGCTTGTATGGTAACCGCGCGGGATAATGTCGTGACTACCCTGAAAATCATGGTGCAGCATGGTAAAAAATATTACAGAATACGGAACCTCTAAAATTTTTATCTTAGCGCACTATAATTTTTTGGGTGAAATAAAATTGTCTCGCGGTTATTGCGGTTAATTATCGTAACACCTTTAAAAGTCCGTATCAATATTTCTACAATATTCATATGCCTACTGCGACTCCTATTTGTCCAAAAGTAACCCTGGTAGAAGCTTAACGGTAATCTAGCTAATTTACGGTTAATATTGTAAAATTAACGGTAAATTAGCTAGATTACCGTTAAACTTCTACCAGGTAAGGTAAGAAGATTGTTTTTTGACACTAAAAACTACAAATTAACCAACTCTACCAACCGTAAAAACAATAACCAAAACGATAGTCTCAACTTTCCTCATAAAACGCGGCAAGTGCATTAGCGCGCTCAAAGTCGGCATTGGCAAGGGCTCGTAATAAAAAGAGCGCGAAATAAAGGCAAGGCAATCCTCCTTGAAACGCGCATAATTCAGACGCTCGGGCCGGAATTCGCCCCGGCGAGCAAACTGCATTTCGCCGGCTCCCAAACAAGAGATAAAAAGTCAGGGGGGGGGGGCGAGCCTTAAGTTGCACGCGAATCGGACTATTACATTACGAAATTTCATAAATTCCCTTTAGCGAGGCTCTTAGACGCCCGGCGCGCTCGCGCCGGCCCGTGTTTTTCTCCTGCAATAGTAATGAGCGCACCTCCGCCGGATACGACCCGAGGCCTTACCTACAGCTATATCTCGCGCGCACACCTATACCCAAAGCCCTAGCCTCGCGGCGAGGCTTGCCTATTGCAGCCTCCTTCTTTTAGGTTGGGTAGGAGATGTGTGAGACGAAAGTTTTAGCGGAGTACGCAATTATTTTTTCAAAAATATTGTTTTATTATTTAAGGAAGGAATGGGTTTAAGACCTTTTTTTAAAACGATAGGTAAAAGACTTAAAGTTACTTGTTTGTTGGTTGTTTATAGTTCGACAGCTGAAGACTGAAGATTACATGTCATTATCGTGAAACAGCCTATAGTTCAAAAGTTAAATGTGGTTTCATCATTCAATTCGTATATAGTTTAATAGTTTTAATTCGCATTTCTATATTACTAATCTGCTGTAAGAAGGATGTTTCACCCTCCTACATACATTTTTTAATTCAACATTAAATAAATAAAATCTAGCTTGTAAATATAATTAATGATCGCTACTTACTATAAACATTTTGCTTCTGCATTTAGCTTTTTCAATATTCAAGCGAAAAATTTGATGTTTTTTAAAAGTAGACAATAATTTGATTAAATCATAAATATTTCAAGCTACACGCAACACTGCGAGTACTCGTGAGAAAATAAGCTCGCAAACATTCATAAGCAGGCATATCAATATTATATTAAACAGAATCTGCGAAGCTCGCGCTAAACTGGTATCGATCACTCCCCACTAATAAAAAGTGCACTAGACTCCCAGTTTCCTGTTCCCCCAAATCAGCCAGCCCGACGTTAGCAATTCATTCCAGTTCAATAACTCAATTTCGCCTTTTGACCCAAATGCAGCAACCGACCACTAAACCTTCAAAAACAACGTGACGCCAAGCATAACGCAACGCCTAACCACGCCTCTCGCTGAAAAAGCGAATTTGCAGAAAACGGTTACCGCCACCGCTCCCTCCAACAAACACCCACGCACAGTCAGCTGCGCACACAGGGCGCAAAAGTAGCGGAAGAAGTAAAGCGAAGTAAATTTGCGGCTGATACTAGTGTGTGCGCCACAAACACGAGGGATGCGAGCGTGTCTATCATCCGCGAGTGACCGGGCCGCTCTCTGGGCAAACAGCCACGTCGAATGGCTCAGCGTCCGGGTTCTAGCTGCTGGCTAGTTGATTTTCCTCACAGAGCTGAATAATGGCCGCTGTATCTTCTGTGGCGAGCTTGTGTGTACACAGAGAAAGCTCATTTGACTCTTGCTGGGTAAATCGACGGTTGCCCCGCTCTGTCTGCGCTAATTTTCTTCGGTTTATTCGCGTGGGGGAAAAGTTTTTTATCGTAGGTAATGTTTGTTTACGATGAGTAAAAGTCTTTTAAAAGTTCTCGTGATCAATCGAGTAATATACTGTTTTATTGCGTACAATAACCTCGTTGAATCTGCTACAGACGTTTATTAAAAGTATACTTCATTCTAGCCATGGAAAATTATCAGTGCTTCATCATGTCGATCAAAAAGTTTGATAGTATTTCGAAAACTTGGTGACGGCTCAAACCGTTCTAAGCAATGAATACCGCCAAGATTCCTTCACATCAATCTCCTAGCAACGAAAAAAGAATAGAAGTAGAACAGGCTGAAGTAAAACCTCTGTATAAGACACTTCAGCATGTATATCTTCTGAATAAAGCATCGAGCAATTTAATACCTATTATATCGAAGCTTCGATCTCCTTGACGAAGCCGCCTCCCTCTCCCGGCTTTAAAACGCCGAGAGGAGGATGGCACGCGAAGTTTGGCCTGATAATTACGCGGATTTAGGCGGAAAGGCGGCTCGGAGTGTGAAGTCGTGTTCGCGGAGCTCGCCGGGAAGTGCACGCACCTTTCCCCGTGAGCGGCGTTAATAACAAATGAGGCTCGGGACGCGCCGGCGCTGCTGCTGATACCGCTTCCGATTCTGCTTTCTGCTATCCGCTTTTCTCTTTCTTGCTTTTCGAGGAAGTTTTTTTTTTGTGATGGGTTTTAGTTATGCCAGTTGCGTTGGGATCTGTGTTGGAGACTTGGTGCTTTTGGATAATTCGATGATGGGTGTTGCTGTTAAGTCAATATAATTCGGATGAAAATCATTTTAAACAACGAAGAAACTGAAAGTGTTAAACTTTATTTGAGAATGGATAATAGGCTTTTATGAATTCATATATAACTCGATAGTCGTGAGTCGAAATCGCGGTGATTATCATAAAATCAAGGTTGCAGTTATTAACACATTGTTTCTTTTAGTTATGATTCTCATATAGAAAATGGTAGAAGATTTTCTGACTTTTTCATTTATTCATGTATTTCTAATTTATAAATGTGAAAACGTTCCTGCATACGCAATAAATGATGAAATGTTAAAAATAATTCTTCATTTAATTATTTTATAATGAATAAAGATAATAATCATTTTAACATATTCGTTGAATTTAATATAATCTACAACAGAATAATATAAAATAAAAATTTCAAATTCTTCATAAATGTGAGACTACAAACATATATATTTCATATATATATATATTTCAATACTGAACTGATTTATTCGTGTTTACTAACATAAATGAAATCAATATTTTACAACTTTTTATGTTTAAATCAATATTAATATAAAAAAAAATAAAAGAAAAATAGTATAAATGTTGAAAATAAAATGCCGTTACGCTTAGCTCTCGTTTGCTAATCTAAAATCTAAAGCAATAAACATAAAAGATCACTCGAGTACTCATTAAAATTTACTCCATTCTCTTTGTCCTTGCGTTCTCTCCTTGCACTAGCAGATCCTTCCATCTTCATTTCCAGGCTAAAGTGGCAACACAGTATAGCGCTGGATCATTTCACAATGGGAAATGAACGTGACCCTCGACACGGACATTGCCAGCATTACGCAGTATCATGCTTTGAAATAATATCTGCTAAGTTTTAGCATAAATGCAAATCAGAAGGAAGAAATTCTTTGATGCTGCTATTCTTCAGTAAAAGCGACTTAACAGCTAATTACTGAAGGATAAAGAAAATTATATGCAAAGGGTTACTTTTCTTAGATTATGACACATCTCAATAAAATACAATTTTATTAAAATAATGACTTTAAAGTCAGCTTTGCCATTCTCATTTGGTTTAGTCAGTTTAACAGTAGTTTCTACAACATTAGGTAATTTTAATATCAGATTTTGTAAAATAAAATTTTTTTCATTATAAATACATGGTTTAAACCATCCCTCATCTAATATAAACTATATATAATTTTAAGCTTGTGGGATTAAACGAAAACTTCGCGTATAATGGAACACGGAAGTGCAATCCGATCGCTTCACCTACTTGCTATTGAAAGGCGCTACCGCGCCCCTTGATATTCCATGAAAAAAATTTTTAAATTTTGAAAATACAAGTCAAGTTAGTGCTTAGATCATTAACGGACCAAACAAACACTGATCCGCGCGAAATAATCTCCAGTCACAACACTCCCTGCAAACCAGCTCAATCACAGTACTACTCTCTTTCTCTCTTTCTCTCTCCCTCTCGTGACAATTGCACGAGCGCGTGCCTGATCAAACATTTGCTAATCAAAGTCCCGCGCGACTCTACCCGCCTCGACTCTCCGCTCTATGTGTACATCGTTTGCCGTGCATAACGATAAACGCCCTGCGATACTATCGCTCTCAGCCTCGATATCGCGCGAAATTATTCATGCGCGATTAACGCGTGATCCTGCCACCTTTTTTCTTTTATCGTTCTCAGCGCTTTCGTGCAAAATCACCCGCGGACCTGATTGAAATGCCTTTGCAAAGATTACCTTTTTTTTGAACTTGTTATTTGTTGGCTTTTTTAAATGTACAAGTTGGTGTGTGTTCGTGGATAGTTAATGTGATATTTGAAAGCTGTTCTTGTGCGCGATGCATTATTAAGTTCGAATTCTAAAATTGATATGAATGTGCATTTTTCATTTCGTGTAATTCAGCTTGTTATTGTAAGAATGTCTACATTACAATAACAATATTTGCTCGATCAGAGTCGTTTATTGCCTTTAAAACATTCAGCGAAAAGAAAAGCAGTTTTGCATTTTGCATGCGTTGCATTATTTATTGTCTATGAAATAATGATGCTTGGAAATGCTTATTACTTAAGCATTTATATTCGTCTTCAAGAGTCATTTTTAGTTGGGAAATAAATAAAAATAAACGCTTGTTTACAATGTACGCATCTTTTACTTTAACCTATTTCTAAAACAGATTTTTTTGGCTAATCATTCAAAATTAATCATAATATCGTTTATTCACTTTGATTTAACACGATATATAATTCAAAGATAGAATATGCATCGTTAAATAAACTTCGTAATATTTGATTTTTACAACATACCTTTAGACATATGAAAAAATCTAAAATCTCCAAAAAAAATATAATTTAACCACATTTACCCTACTGCATAAACCATCCGAATTTTCGTCATCACCTTAAAAGAAAAATTCTCAAACGAAAAAAAGCCCGCGAGAGAGCTGCAAGTCGGTCCGCAGCTGGCGTTACATAAAAGCAAAAAGCCGAGAATCCGCTGATTATGCATTCATCACATTTACACCGCAAAAAATTAAAAAAATAAAAGAAAAAGCAGAGAAAAAGGCATCCGCGCGCGCTCGCTCTCTCTCGCGCGAGGATTATTTATTCATTCGTCGTCGCGTCGCGCGGCGGAGCAGCTGTCAGCAGAGCACTTCTCCGCTTGTTACAGGTCCGCCGACCCAAAGCGCCCCAGACACATTAATTATGCGCGCACTCGCGCCGCCGCCGCTGCTGCTGCTGCTGCTGCTGGCCCGGCCCCCGCCCGGTAATCGTAATAACAATAAACCAGCTAGCGATATTTTCGGACGACTGCAGAGATGATGAAAAATCGATAGACGAGCGCGCGCGGATGTTGCCTAGACTGGGCTGAAGCAATCTAGAGGAGGGAACTTTTTCATCTCGCTGATTGTCGGCGGTTGCTGGATGTTGCTGGCTTGAGGCGTTCTTTGCGGGCGGGCTGGGAAGGATTGTTTTAATTAGGTTTTTAGCAATAATGAATAGGTCTTGAATCTGCGAGGAAAGCAAGCATATTCTTGACTTTGGCGTATTCGCTATTAGAAATTTACTAAATAATTAAAATGTAAAATTTATAACAATAAATACTGATGTTTATACACAAGGAACTATTTTAGGACTGTTATTTCTTATAATTTATGTAAATGATATCTGATCATTATGCCACGTAATACATTAGTATCATGCGCTAATGACGCTGCAATTATCTTGATTATTTGTACAAATGAAATTCGAAACAATGTAAAAACAAGAATGAGTAAATATAATGCGAATTTTTATTTAATCACACTAAATAAATTAATTTCAGGCATCAGTAATGTATACAGTATTTGGAGATAATTTATTGTGATAGTGTTTCCAAATATTTTGAAATAATAGTAAATAATGGGCAATTGAAGAAAGTGAAAACGGTACATACGTGGGAATAATTTTCGATTATTATCTGAAACGTAATAATGACGGCAATTATATCCTATTAAGAAAAAAATTATATTTTTTTATAAGTTTCAAAATATATATTGAAAATGATACATAATGCATTTATTACAGGATAATAAAGCATGACCTAATAGGATGGGGTGGCAACTACAAAAATAACCTTTTCCTACAATAAAGGAAACTAAATATAGTTTTCAAAAATACTTTTGCACAGAGAAACCCAATGAACTTACAGCAATTATTATATAAATTATTATAAATATTATCATATAAATTTAGTTAGTGAGGCAATACATAAAATGTCTACAATGATAATAGATACATCAAGGCATTAAAAATATTTGTAAATTAATACTATCAGTGATAATATATACCTTGAAGAAAAATACTATACACTATAAATTACATTTAATAACAGAAAAGCCTAAGTCTGAATAAATAGGAAATGCAGTGATGATTAAATATATATTGCTGAATCACTGAAATATAATATTGTACACTATTTCTAAAATAAAATAAAAATAATCCTTAGTTAAATAAATTTTGAAAAATAAATAACTTATAAATGAACGATAATATGTAAAGCACATACAGCCATAATTATCGCAACCCTCAGCTCAAACCGGAATACAAAAATATCACCGCAGTCATCGCATCAGCAAAATAATCCTTTCTCCTCTCGTTATACAATCCCTGACAATCACCTATAAGCCAAACCAACGCGACTCGCTCACCACACCAAAAATAATAGCACAAGCGATCGAACCCATAGAGTCAAAATTATCCCAGACGAAAGAGTGCCGCGCATCTCGGACGCTCTCTCTCCCTCTCTCAGCGATTTTAGTTTTTCCCCCCGTCTCTTTTTTTACCGTCGCGCATCCTGCGACGCTTTAATAAGAGCTCCGATATCGAATTACCCAGTTTTGCGGCGGCGCGCTGCTCGCTCGCTCATCCCAAAGTGACTCATTTAATTAGCGTCGCGACAGCGCCGCGCCGGTCTGCCCTGATTCTGTCAAATCCCATCGCGCGCTCACTTTAAATATATCTGGCCAACGTGTAATTCAGTTGTTCGCCGATCATTTATGCATACGGCGAATGCATATTGGAGCCAGGCTCCAGCCGCGATCAATTTTCCACCCCTCGGAGTATTTTGCCCAGACTAGTCGCTTTTTCTTTTTCCCCGTCTGATGCGCACTTAAACTTCTTTTCTGTTTTCTTTCGCTCCTTTACGGCTGCGAACGGATAATTAGAGCTGGTTACGTATTCATAGCGCTTTGGCAGATCGAGTGGGCATTTTTAGCGGACGACCAAGACGAGCAGAGCTTGTCGGACTTGACGCCGAGTGTGGCTACTTAGCGATCGGTGAATAATGAACGCGTTGCCGGCGCGGACGAATGCTTTGTCCGGTCTATTATTCAAGTGTAAATATTTCTGAATTCACATGCTAATTCTTGGCTTTGTTTTCTTTGTTGCAGAGTCGGATACTGGAGGATGCGTCAATAATGTGCAATTCTTGGTCGCCGAGGCATAATGTAAGTTTTTAATCGACTTTACGAATTATTATTTTATTAATTAATTAGAATTTAATTCAATCTATTAGATTAAGAATTCAAATTATTCTTAGTGTTACGGAAACTGTGAAGAAGAGTACAAGGAATTTTTGAAAAACGAATCCCGTACATTTTTGTCCTGGAGTATCATATATGCCTCATGTCAAAACAAACCATGTCTAGAACATGTTATATCAAATCCAATAAATCCTTAAAATTTTCGCAAGACTTTCACCCTAGTAAAGAATAAACGATTCGAAAATAGTAAGTTATTATTTAATTTCTGAACAATAATTGGTCAGAAACTTACCAATAACGATAAAATTGCTAATCTATTATACACATGTAAATAACGTGTATAACTACAAATTTCATTTTTCTGGTTATAATAAAACTAGCAATTGTAAGATTAAAAAATTTAATTTATTTATATTCTTATTAATTAATTTCTATTGTAGAATATTCATTTTCATCAGCCGATAAAGCAAGAAAGGAAGACAGTTCATGTTGATAAATTTTTCATCTCATTTGTATTAAACTAATATTTAATACAATGTTTCATTATTTGTTTATTATTATATAAAGGCTGTGTTTAACTTCTATAAAAGCTCAAGATAAAATCTCATCTTATCTACTTATTTTGGTTTTTAAAACAACTCTACTACATTTCTTGTGACAATTATGAGGATTCAATGCAAAACTTTTTGATTCTGATTTGTTATCATAGGGCATATTTAGGACTAAAATATCCAACAGCAAGATCGACGAAAAAAGTTTAATATTTTTGATTAAAGGTTATCTTTACAAAGTTTTTGCCAAATGTAGGACTCGAAAATTGCGTACTTTCTTGCTTTGAGGAAAAAATAACATTGTGTCATTTTATCAATTCTTATACGTTTTTACCAAAGCTTATGTTTTCTACCAATTTTCTATTTATAATTCAATAATTATTTTTCTCTTCTCTTAATATTAAAAAACTAACAATTTAAGAATTTTACACAAAAATAAAAATTTTTTGAAAATTATTCAAGCAAATCATTGACGATAAACCGCTTAAAAGTTGAAAACGATCGTGTGAAAGTAATTTTTCGCTAAGTACAGTTTATATATGGATTCGGTCGCGCCATCTAGCGGCTTCTTCTCTACTAAATTTATCAAACATTCTATCATCTCTCGAACGCCTCCCGAACGTTCGAATAAACGTGCAACACTTCTCGTAAATACCCGAACGTCTGAAAAAGTGTACTAAAACCGTTTCCACAACTTTTAATACTCCTCGAAATGCCAAAACGATAAAAAAAAAAAAAAAAAAAAAAAAAAACGAGAAAAAGAGAAAAGAAGCGCGCCTCGGAGCGGCATTACCAGCATCCAGAGGCCAGGGCGCACTCGTCACGAACGGAGATAAATCGCGCTTGGCGGCCGGCACGTCGTAGACACCGGCGCGGAAGTAGTAAGGCCGGGGCTACGGTCGGCCGAAACGGCCTCATAATATTTATGCTTCGGCAAGGCGCGCGGGCATAGTTACCTACCGCCGCCGGCGGAAGGCGCATATAAACCGCGCTAACTCGCGGTTACGATTATGGCCGGGGAGTAAATTGATTATTTAGATATACGAGACGACGGCTCCAGGATCCTCGCCCGCTGCGCCGCGCGATATAGTTTGAGTGCCGTAAAACGAGCCAAGTGTCACTTACGCTTTTTCCAGCGCCAGCGCGACGAAGGACTCGGCTTGATAAAGCATTCATTTGGAGTTTTTCGCGACGTGCAGCCATGTGCACGCGAGCTTACGACGGCGCGTGGAAAAATTTCCGGACTCCTGGATGTTGCGAATGTTGCGAGGACTAAAATGGAAAAGGTCTTAACGAGCGATATTAGAGAGTTTTATATTGAAGGATCGAGGTGTTAGACATGCTTTGTTACTATTTTTCTCAATATTTATTAAAAATAATTGATTTTGAAATTTCGTAAAAGTGGATTGCTGAAGTTTTTAAAATTTTAAATAGTGTAAGATCTAGTTTCTTATTAAAG
The DNA here is from genome assembly GCA_900480035.1 of Eupelmus urozonus. Classification (NCBI taxonomy): domain Eukaryota; kingdom Metazoa; phylum Arthropoda; class Insecta; order Hymenoptera; family Eupelmidae; genus Eupelmus; species Eupelmus urozonus. The sequence continues at coordinate 35,115 of UELX01000780.1, forward strand.
CTTAAAAAATTAATTGAAGAAAACATTATATTACTTATATATAGTCACGAAATAAAGTAAAAAATGTTCTACATAAGAATGCAATATAAATACTTTTACAACTCTGGTAGACAATCAGCAAACTCATTAAATATGCGTGGCGCGCGTCTGCAGAGCGTACAAAATAATTATCGATCCGTTAAACGTCTATGTATGTGTACGTCTGCAGTCGGCGTCGGCAAAATTCAGGCAGTGGTGTGTTCAGGAGTGTCTATGTATACATTTATACCGAAAAAGCGCCCAGTTGCCATGTGAAGAGCGAAATAATTGATTCGCGTTCCGTAAAATCGAAAGAGAGACTACTCCGCCATGCAGGCGTCTCCAACTGCCAGCCGTCGCGACGTTCTATAACGATTTTCTCCGCAAAATTCGAGAATAGACTGCGCGATCCTTGAATTTAACGATAAATTAACTTATGCAAGATAACGACATAAATCATGTATAGACCAAGAATTTTTTATAGTTACTGGATTTACGAAAAAATTATTATTCTTTATATAGTTTTTATTATTATTTTTTAATTTTTAGCTAATAAAGTTAAACTGTATTAAGTATTCCAGTAACAAATAACTTAAGCTTCCTCGATGAATTTTCAAAAATCGTGAATTCTGAAAAAAGCAATGAAAAAATTATTGAAAAAACTTTTATCGTCGTTATCGAAAATCGACTACAACTCGCAGGATGCCTATAATATTTATAATAAAATTGTCTATTCGAAAGTGATATATCCCCCAATATTCGAGTTTCAAAGGCTAAAAACAAGCGATAATTTTCCTCTAATTTTAAAGAGCAAATTTTCCAGCGCATATAATGTTTGGCCGGCAAACAAGCAGTGCAACGAATTTTTCTAATCGAAAGTTATTTATTCAGAAGTGCGCCAGCTGCGCAGCGCCGGAGAGAGATAATCAGTCGGTGCACCAGACGTCGCAAGTCGATGTAGGTTATTGAATTTTCCCCGACGGAAATAACGGGTAATCGTCCCAATTCGCCTCGTCCATCGGTCTGCCGCTGTCGCGGCTTTGCCATTTATTCGCTCTCTGCAAAAGCAGTAAAATCACGCGGCGCTTTTAAAAACTTTTCTCTGCGGGTACTACGAGAATTGAGTCTAAAATTATATTCAGCGCAAGAATCACGTTTATGTAATAAGTCGAATATTTTTATGAAATACATTTGCACTAAGAGTGATTTAAATATATCTAAATAAAATTGTTAAAGTAAATTCAACTATATTCTAAAGAATTAGTGTTAGTAGAAATAAGGGAGGAAAAAGGATTTTGCACAAAAAACAACTTCACCTCTAAATCGCTAATTCTATTTTCTGGTTAATAAATTATTTTTAATTATTCATTAAAACGAAGAAGAATAATAAATGAATTCAATTTTTCTTTATTTGATATTTCATTTTAGTTTTGACAATGATTTTTTTCAAATAATGTGGAATATAAGAATGAATAATATGGAATTAATTTTATTTAAGATCTTTCCAATAGTAAAATAATTTTCAGTATGACATAAAACAAATAATTGAGCGATAATAATATAACTGAAAAGTTTATTTCAATCACATAAAAATTAATTGAAACCGTCTGGGTCACTAATGAAAAAGCTTACATTTTTAGAAAATTCATCGGCGTCTGGTTTTTTAATCAGGAAATTAAATATCTCGCATCAAAACTCGATAAAAAAAGAGCGCAAATACGAGAGTGACCCAATTAAGATTCTTCTTTTCCACTTGAATTTCGGAGTTTCAATTTAACTTTAATTTCAGCTTGGCAATTGTTTTAAAAGATTTTCTATGTATTTAAATTCAATCGCTTATATCGAACGGGGACACGGCGAATTAAGTTAAATCTTTAAAAGGAATTGTCTGGTGCATAATAAGCTGCGTTTTAAATATAGTAAATTTCATTTCACAGCAGAGTGCACTAGTGCAAAAAGCGTCTGATCACTAAGCTAGGAACGGTATTTAAAATTTATATGGATATTTATTATTTACCTGGCCATATCTTGTTTATAACACGTGTAATGGTGCATATTTCATGCAGCCAGACTCGTTTTTCTAGAGTTCTAAAAATTAAGAAAATACCGCAAAAAGCCAGTAAATTTTTTACCAAAGCACAAATATGCAAACTTTGTTGAGACGAAAAATTTGCAGTAGTGCTTTTGAAGATGAATATTAAATCTTACTTTTTTATCACTAAAATTTGTTTTTTAATATCGCAAAATTTACAAATACACAGTTGTCCAATTGTACAATAACAAATCAAATATTCCCAAAAAAACTTGTAAAAAGCTCTCTCACTAAAATAAAAATGCAACATATTAATTACAGTTCGAACGCAAACCTCATTCATCCACATCGTCCTAAAATAGCACCCAAACCGCAAACAAACCAAGCGTAAAATCTCTCTCTCACAGCTCCCGCAACACCGCTGGCGTCAAGATGAAAAATGCCCGGTTGCAGGCAATTACAAAGCTCCCATTTTTAATCGGCTAATGAGCGGCATTACTCTCCGTTAAAATTCCGAGGCGTCTCGTTGGGCGGCGGTGCCGCTTCATCAGGCCACTCCCCGGGATAATCCGGCCGCAGCCGGCTCCGCGAAAGCGAAGCGATAAATCTCCCCGGGCCGGCTTGTAATTCAATCGTAATTGGCTAATCCTTAACGCGCGCCTCTCTCTCTCTCCTGACTCCTTGTCGGCATTCAAGGTGTCGTGGAAAAATGACTCCATTAGCCGGCCAAGCAACAAGTCTCGCAGGAGCGGCCCGCGCTAAGCTGCCGGGCTTAATAAGACCGATCCGTATCTTCCGCCGCGCGTGCAACGACTTCCGTTTCCGCTGCAATGAGGGGGAGAGTTTGGATATATATATAGATATATGGATAGCGAAGGCGCGAGTTGGAGAAAGAAGTAAGGTGTCGAGAGGAAAAGGGACCTTGGTGAGATTTATTGGCTCGTTAACGACGCTAACGCCCACTTACGGAGGGAGCGGGAACTAAGAGCGAGCGGTTGCATTAGACTGGGTGGATATAGGTTTGCAAACTTTGGGAAATGCTGTTGTTGTCTTGACGGACTTGGAGCGAGGCAGGATTAATGGTGGACATAATTTTTCTGTAGAGGTAGCGTCGGTTGTTTTTCGATTTGTCGACAGTTTAATTGATGGCTGCTGAATAATGACATACCATAATAATTGGCCCGCCGAAATTTGAAAATAATTAATTAATTCACCGGTCGATCTATTATTTAGGATACGTGTGCAGGCACATTTCAACAGTGATCTCGTTTTCGATTCATTATAAACACGACGAAATTATAGTAGCAAGCAATAATTATCTTTTACATGTAGCTGTATGAAAAGAACACGACAGGAATGCAGCGTATTTGAAAAAGCTACGAAACAATAAATGACAAATGAATTAATGTATTATTCAGTAATCCGGTATAACCACAAAAATCCATTAGATCCATTTGACTTCAAAATTGAATAATAGCTTCAAGACAAATAACTTGCTGTCGGGTCTTGTTTATTTCGTAATTACCGATATGCAGAATAAGGTCGTCTTTTGTTCTTAAACATCAATATTTGGAAGCATTGATGTCCTTTATTGATTTCTGTTTCGTGTTATAATTATTTTACAATGAATTGAAGACTAATTTAATTGTCGTTGAAAATTTCCCCGCGACCTCTTATTCATTTATCCGGATCTAAATACAAAATACCCGCTTTGATTGTCTTCTAAAAATTTACATTCAATTTTCAAAAACTTGGATATGTACAAACAGTTTAATTTTATACTTATATATCATTAAATAATGATCCACGTGCAATTGACTCTATTTACTAGGTCGACAGTTTTCCCAAAATCTTCAAAGTGCCCTTACTCCTCCGAAAAGTGACCAACTCACCATAGCAGCCGAGCAAGTTCGGCGACCCTCAGTTTCGAGCGACGATATAGTTTCGCAGCACCCGAGGCGTCCGCGTGCTCGCTCTGGAGAAAGAGAGAGAGAGCAGCGGCTCATAAATAATCGAAGCGCACTCGCCCACCCGCGTTTTTCGCGCTTGAAACATTGATCGCGCTCTGCCGGCAAAATGAAGTCAATCAATTCAAAACGCTCGCTCGGATATTGACTGATTTCAATTTTGCCAGACGTTTTACGGCGCTTTGGACCGATATGGATTGAGGAATATTTTGGATTTGTTTAAGGAAATTCAGATTTTTCTTAGACTTGGAAGATTATCAAATTCTTAATTAACAAAAGTCAAATGTAGTATCACAAATATATTTAAAAATGCTTTAATTGATATAATTTAAAATCATTATTAATTAAGTAAAGTAATTAACTAAGCTAAAGTAATTAGGACCCTTAAAGAAAATAAATATCATACTATTCGGATATAAATCTATATCATTGGACTTTAATTTGAGCGGCGTGTCTGGCTGAAAATAGATGAAATCCAACTGCAAAAAAAAACAAAGCTAAAGCTGCCATTCATTATTAATCCTTATTACCGTTTGTGCCACTTCGCCGAGCTCCTGCGCACGCGGCCCGTTTTCGATAGCTCATATTTTTTCCGCATATCGCCTATGCACACATATATACAAGGAGTTACACCGTTCGTGGACATAATCTTAGGAACAACAATATCAAAGGTTTTAACCTCGATGACGAAAGGCGGACCGCGTAAAGCAAGCAAAGTTTCGTCTATATTACGCGCGCTCGCGCCGATCGATATGTCGAGCGCGAACGATTTACTTATGTAGTTCAAGTTTTTATTGCCAATCCCGGTAATATTGCCTTTGTCTTTTTTTTTCTGCCTAAATCGTAAAGTTATGAATAAGGAATGCCGTTCGCCGAATTTCTGGAAAAGAGGAAGTTACGTAATCGATATCTTCCCACATGTACACAGCGCATCATGTGCGCCTACATATATTTTTGGAGTTATAATTAATTAATCTTAAAATAAACAAAATCAGCGGGATCAAATTCGGGGCAAGCAATTAGAAGCCGAGCTATTCTAGCAACAATAATCAATCATAGATATTTTATGAAATTGATTGCTGTTTTACAATTTTATAATTGAATTTTTAATCAAATATTTTTTTTATAGAGCACCGTTTTTTGAAATAGGAAGAGTAGTTCTCTTTGTCGAAAAGTTGAAATACATTAAAAATTTACATAATTGAAAAACTAAAAAGCTATAGTGTCGGTATACGAATTCCAGTCAGCTATATTCCTAATAAAAACTTACACTCTATAAAAAATATTTATTAAATAGATCTCAATGATGTTATAAATGGTGCAGCATGTAAATTTAAAGTTTCTGAAATTAAAACAAATCTATAAAAATACAAGATCGATAATAATTATTACTGTTTATGTACAATAGTATTAAAAATGTAATAGTCTTCTAAGTATTAATGCAAGCTATTTTAAGAAGAGGCAGACTAAAACAATTGGTAAAATTTGTAGTAATAAGATTTATTAAATTTAAGTAATATTTATTAGAATTAAACTTATTTTAATTATAAACTTTATTCATTTTCTCAATTTTCAAGTCTTTTTTCTCCCAAATAAAGAAATATACAGCTACGTAGTAAACAATCATTTTTCTTGTATCATATGACCCAGTTATTATTTTTAAATTTATTTAAGCAAATCAGGTTTCAATTTCTAAAATTATATTATAATGTTATATTAACATATTGCACATAAATCTGTAGAATTAGTATCGAAAGTGAAAAGTTTTCATTCCGTTAACCTAATATCGTAAATCTAATATCGAGTTTATACAAGGACGATAAATTGTTCAGCTTGAATTAAATCGACTAACCAGAATGATATTTTTATACTAAGAAATCAGGTCAACCAGAGACGCTCACTTTAATTTAGGTCACAGAATTTTTTCTCTTTAATACGTAAAGCATCTTATCAAGAATATATAACATTCCGATTTTAAATTATGTAGATTTGATACTTCTTTTAGTCGATCTGGCTGAAATGTATCAACTTTTTTTGAAGAAACAGCAAATAAATAAGCTGCGCTCCAAAATTACTGATTGTTTTGCACTACTAATGAATTATTTCAAACAAATTCACGTAACTTTTGTTTACTCGTATTACACAGTTAAAATTTATTCGTATTTTGTAAATCGTTCAAGTTTACGTAAAATTTATGTAAACAAATTACGTAGTAAATGCGATTAAAATATGTTTAACGCGGAAAAAAAATCGTAATTAAGCTAAAAGAAAAAAAAACTCATGGAAAAATGTTATCGTAGTTCAATTAAAATATATACTGATATATAGTCATTTTTCAAAATTATGCAAATTAATTTGGTAAACAAAATACCAGGTTCTTAAAAATAATGAGATTTTTTTCTGTTAACTATTCAATTTACGAAATATTCATGAAATGCCAAGAATTATAAAGTTATAAAATTACACTAGCTGGCCCGTTAAATGTTTTAATAAACATATCGAAGATGATGAATCAATTATTATATTTTGTTATGGAAACGAATAAAAAACTTTACCTTAAATACCTATTTCTTTTTAGAATTTTCAGTGGTAATATCGTAAAACAAAAAATCACGAAAATTTATGATTTGTGATCACTTTATTTTATTATATTTTAATAAATTAATAAACTAAAAACTCAAATTGGCCAAATGTTTCTGTCAAATGATTAAATATTTCCTTACCTTGCAAAAATAGAATTTAATATAATGTATATGTCGTTTTCAAATATTAAAGCGTTTAACGCATTATTTGCGCATTTTCATCTAGTTATGTAAATTTATTGTAAATTATATACATTAAATAAATTTTGTAATTTATTGAGTAGAGAATTACCAAATTTGCATTAGATGTTTAACGAATTTAATAATGCTAGAAGCTAATAAATTAAACAATAAATTATATATAAGAGAAATATTAGCAACAACATAACTGATCTTTTCGTCAATCAAATGCAAGAAGTACATATCCATGTTCAAGGAGATGAAAAAAATCCCATGTATAAAAAAGAATCTAGTTATCAGCTATCCTATAACGAATTTACGATAAAAATAACTAAGTGTTAAAATTCTTATACTCAGCTTATTTGTCGGTTATTTATGTTTCAGGGCGACATATTCGGTGGACTGAACAGCGGCCTGCAGGATGGCCTGCTGTCGAGGGCGGAGGCTCTGGCCGCCGACCTCGGCAAGCACAACGGCGGCACGCCGATGCCCCTCAAACACGATCCTGTTTCGGTCTACCATCACGGGGCGCACATGCCCAGCCCCCATCCCAACAATCGGCCGCATCATCAGGTACAGACACACCTATTTGTGAGTTGCCCAACAGTTAATAAATCTATAATTAGCAACCACTCCTCCAATAAACTCCTGCTTATTCATAAACTAGTCTTATGTACTATTCAATAGCGATCGAGATTAAAATAGTTTGCGAGCTTGTGAAGCGTTTTGCATAATATTTTTAACATAGTATTCGTTATGATTCATAATTTAGAACTGACCACGAGATCTAATAAATATTGTACAACTCGAATAATTCGGAAAACTTGTTGCCAAGCAAATTGTTTTAATTCTCAGGGTCAATAAAATAAAAATAAAAAATTCAACTGTTTTTATGAATCGGTGACAGAAAACGCATAAGATATTGAAAGCGGTTAGTCAAATATACCGATAGAATCTAGTTATGAAATTTTAACAAGGAATGCATTGCTTTTATTATTCAAACACTTAAATTTATGCGTAATAATTGATATCAAAATTTGTTTCAATTAGCACGATTATTCACGGTTGTAACGTGGACACATTCATCCCCTATTTACTATAGCACTGCCGGTTACATTATAAATTCATTTAAAACATTCCTCATCATTATTCAGTGGTCGCTAGTTTCACTTTTCATTAAATTTCATACAAAAATAAATATCTACACTTCTATTTATAAAGTAAAGATATTCTTATGCGCGTTTACAAATAAATAAGATACTTTACTATTCTGTCGTTAAGTAAATATGTAAATAATTTTATGAAGCAAGGGCTGAATCTTTTTAAATCCTGTGATGCTTATACTATTTCTCATCATATCCTTGCCTTAATTATCACTTTTGCTCTCGCATTGAAACACAAAGGCAATATTTTTGGCTTATAGGTATCATAAAAACGGAAAAATGAAAGTTACATCAAATATTTTTATACACGTTTACACATCCTCTACATTGACCAACTCTTATCCCCCTAAATTCCTATTATGCAAATATCACGGCTAGTCAAGCAAAAAAGACCAAGGTGTTATCTAGTCTAATTTTCTATCCGATCTGCAAAACCATTTACATTAACTCCAAATAACAACGCTGCACGATATCCCAGCCTTCACACTCGAATCTAAATCCACTCAGCGTCACTTTCCGGTGGCTCATAAATCAATGAAAAAACATCCCCAGTACATCCGCGCACAATCGATCACAAAGATCCATCAAATCAAGCCAGTCGTGTGCGACACTAAAAGTAAAACGCAAAACCAGCCCTGAAGCACATCCGCACCCACACGTAGATCCTGCGCTAATACACAGCGACACAATATTAGTCTACTGTAATCACACACAGTTAGACGCGCCGTGGAGACAAGTGGATATCCGGTTTGTTCTGTATATACATGTATGTATCGACCATACGGCACCAGCGAGCAGAAAAGAGAATAGCTTTGAGGTCGATATCGTGGCTAGGTGGTGTGCTGCTCAAAGCATGTGTATATGTACGTCTGCTCGCCCGTTGAACCAGCACCTCCACCCCCTATATTCTTGACGGAGAGCCTCTGCCTAATATGCACCGACTCAACTGACTTATCTACTTTTAATTTGTTATGTACTTTTCTTTTGATTTTTCGGCCGCCTGGTTCAGAGTTCATCTTTCCAGCATACCGTCATTTTAGGGGGCGTTTTTTGGGGTAAAGTAATAAAGTTTTAAAAATTTTGAAATTATGGATTAGTGAGGATTTTTATTTGATTCTAAGGGACAGTTATATATTATACAATTATATAATTTCTTGAATGTTATAAATAAGTAGATAACCACGAGAGTCCAGTCAATATTCCAGTATCTAATCTTCTATTACATTGCATTTCTAACCCATTAAGTAAATAAAACAGAACCCCCAAAAAATCCCATCCGAACAAGCCCGAAACAAAAAAACCAGCCTCCTCCCCTCCAACAAACAAAACCTCACGTCCATCCCCGAGCCTCTAAAAAAAAGTCAACAGATTCGCCGAATCCACAGCCGTAGCGCAACAGAAAAAAAAGCAACATCCCGCAGCAAATTACTCCTATAGACGTCCCCCCTCTAGATCCTATAGACGCAACGACGACGTTGCGTTGACCCTTTCGCGGCCGCATTCGTCGCACAGATGGTCACACGCGTATACACATAAACGCCGCGGAGGTCACGAATTCAATATAACACAGCGTGTAACGAGTTTCGTATACGCGCGCCTAGGTATATAGACGAGGGCGAGGGGGGCGCGAGCGCAACTAACCGTCCGTCGCGTCACGACGTAATGATGAAATATCGCCGGGGTTATCACCCTGTCTCGCTCTCATTCATTTTCCACCTTGCTCCCGCTCTTTCTCTCTCTCTCTCGATATGTACTCCCGTCTATATATCGTTGTCATTTATTTTCCCGCGTGCACTTCTTTTTTTCTGGGATGTGGAGGCGGCCCTCGAAGTCTCATTTATTCCGGGCCACTTTTATTTCAGAACTAGCTGATTCTCGGAGTATTTTCGCACCCAAGTTTTCCGGCCTGGGAACGCATGGGTAGTAATAAATGGCGTGTAATGTAATGAAGTAGCAGTTTGCCCTTACGGAGGTTAAGATTAAGTGCTGGGGATGTTGGCCCGCTTCATTTTCCAATTATTTTCTGTTTACGAATTAATTCTTCTGATTAGATGACTTTTTCATAACGTTTTGCGATATTTTGATTAGATTTCAATTTCTCTTATTTGAAAACGATCACAAATATTACAAACTAAATAAACGCGTAAAAACTTTCGTTGAACAAATAAGAAATAATCTTTATGCAAAATCGCACACTAAATCACGGAAAAATTCCTGCTCTCTGGAGTTAAAGATATTTACCAAATTTTGATCAAAAGCTTCAAGAAGAGACATAAGAGTGGCCCAACATAAAGTAATCCCAAGGTAAACAACAACCCGGCTCATCTCTCTCCTCTGTTTACAAATTCAGAAATTACAACACACACACAGCCTGCAGAAGCGGTCGCACTTGTATACACTCCTCTTAATTGCATGAATAAAATCAAACTCAAATTTACCCTCACCCCCGGCCCCATTTTCTCATTAATATCTTATTCGCTCCCCCCTCCGTACACACACACACACACACACACACACGCGCGAGCTCACATCTTTCTCCGGGGCAACTTTCACTCCGGGGAATCGGCGCGCTTCGCGACGACCCTACGAGTAGGGGGCTCGTCTACGTGTGTATAACGACCCCCTCGAAAATACAGCGTCGAACTTCACGGCCGAGATAGGCATCTAGCTGGCGATGCTATCGGGAGAAAGCTTCCTCGAGCTGTGATGACGACAGGTTCAAGTGTCACGTGTTTGGTATTTTTGCTTTTACTTTAATTTCATTTGGGTTGGATTTTATGGGGGTGAGAGAGGTGTTTTTGAAAAATTTTAGGCCTTCCGATTATTGGTTTAGGTGTTTAATCGAAACTTGCTTATTCAAAAGCTTTTTATTGCACTTGAGATGATTTTTCTCATACATTTTTATAATAATCGTTTAGATTTTAATAACACACTTATTATGAACGATGCATTTTAATCTTAATTCCATTATTGAATATGATCTAATTTAGCTTGAGCAAGGTAATATTTTATAAACAAAATTCATTTACTCATAATTTGCCAAGAATTGAATTGCTCTCAATTATTTGACACGACCTAGATTCAAGGAAAATCTTATTTCTTCTGTTATTAGACTTTAACATTTTTAAATAAGTTAAAATTGTAATCTATTTTCGTTTGATTTAGATAGATATTTTCTACTTTCTTCGTAATGATACATTTAATTACTCATATAAGTGCAATTATAATTCTACTTTTTTTAAGTCGACGCCAGAATAATTCAATGTGATCATGATAAACATGTTTCAAGCTGTAAATTGAAAACTAATGTTTCGATTCCGAAATCAAATTTATGTATCTAGTTTCATGTAAAAGTAACGAAACTAAAATTATTTTTAGAGTTTGATGTCACTTTACTAAGCTTTTTCTTTTCTCTATGTTTAAGTTTCAGAAAATATCATTAGTGAGCAAGAAATAATTTTATAGCAAAAAAAAGTAATTTACAATATAGATCCATAAAACACGTAAGATAAAGTTGCACAGTTTTCTTCGAAAACTAAAGAACTTCTAGTTGCTACTACCACGTTCTAGTTGCGTCCCTCATAATACTATTATGCTCTAGTTTGAGCGGTTTAAGTAAGAAAAACTAGGAGGATAAAATGTATATTCTCGGTATTTATTATTAGCTGCGATGATTATATTCTAAAAGAAACTTCTTACATCAAATACCTTCATATTGACATCATTCAACATCCATTAGAATACCTCATTAATTCTCCCAAAGAACAATCACAAATCCACTTCAACACTCAAAAGCAGAAAACCTCCAGCCGACACTAAAAAGCCTTCACAAAGCCCAAAACCCTAAATAAAGAGATCACCCCAAAAGTCCAAGCAAAAACGCATTCAGCGAAAGTCGCGCCAGATGACGTTGCATCGCGGCTGCAACGGCGGGCGTGAGCGTGCACGCGCGCGCAAAAAAACGCGCGAGGGGAGCTCATAAATAATTTGCGAGGGGTCGCGAGCTGCTAGCTTTTCTAAGAGAGAGGCCGGCACGTGCTGCATATAATTACGCCCTGCGTGACCCCACGTGGATGGTCTACTGTTTCGCGAGACCGCGCGTTTCCGGTCTTCAAGTGCTCACAATTTTGTCGGTTTTTTTTTTCGTTTTTAAGGCTGTGTAGGTCGGTTAATTGAGCTGGTGTGGTGTCTTTGCGCGGAGTTGAGTTGTAGGAATAACGACATTTTTTTTATCTGCTTATTTTGAAGATCGTATGCGGCGCTTTGATTTTATCTTGTAATTAATAGAAGCGCAGTTGTACATTTTTAATTGGTTTATTTTTATGTATAAGAAGTAAACGTTTTACATGATTGAAATATAGACTTTAAATCACTTTAAAAACCATAAAATATCGTTATTTATATCCATGATTGTCGATACTGCAATCGTAAAGTTTGTAGCTTTAAATAAATTGACAAACACGTATGTAAATAGAAATTTCTTGATTGATGTAAATATTGAATAGAATACAACATAAATAGAAACTTTGCGATTGATGTAAAGTCAACGTTAGTAAAAGCGAAAACGAATAAACAAAATATTTTAACAAACACAAATCACCATTAAATATTTATAAAATATTTTTACTTTGTTTCTGTCAACTACTTACACTAGACATTAAAAATAATAAAATTGAAACCCAGTAAAATAGCTCTTCAGCTAGAAACACTTAATTCTGAAGAAAACTCAAAGACTGTAACTACTTCTAAAGCTAACATTTCCCCGTTACTGATTCTTACATTCGCTAATCCTATTTATTCGGCCGAAACGCCATCAATCCCTTCAAAGGCCGCATCGCACATATGCATCCAATTCCTGAACAAAGCGGCTTGCAGCCCACATGCCCAATCCAAATCTCTCTCTCTCTCTCTCTCTTTCTCTCTCCGCTCTTCTCTTTGCTCACGGTCCATCAACAATAATCCTCGGCGAGCTAGTCCCGAAGGCAATTAGCCTCGCGCGGTTAAGTAGCCGAGCGTAGCTCTCGAAAAGCCTACGGGACATCGGCGCCGCGTGCCGAGAAAGAGCAATTCAATTATTGCGTGGAGTATATAGCGCTCGGGGCTGAGCAGCCGGCTCCGGCTACTGTTGGCTTTTTCGTGAACGGCCAATGAGCGCTGACTTAGTGCTGAGGATAAATATGAAAAAACGGCGGACCGCGAAATATGAAATTGTTATCGTATGTTGGAATACTAATTAGGGGTTACAATTTTAAAAACATGTTGGACTATTTTTTTTATGCGAGTATACGGTATTTATTGGAAATTGATACAGTCCCAGGCATGGATCGATAATAACGCGTTATGTTATCTAAAATAACACTTTTTTAAAATATTTTTTTACCTTTAATATAACAAAAAAAGTGGAACTCTCTATAATTGCGTTTGTAACAGTATAGAGTAAAACTCTAGTCGTGAATAATTGAGAAGAAATCGTTTATATGCATACAAAGCATATAAGGTCAGAAGCGAACGACACAGAATACAGCCGCAATTTACCCTTTCCGCGCTGCATCGGCCGCGTCGCAATCTTCTCCGATTATACAACAAAATTGACCTCGCGCCGACTCCCCGTCCATCTTCGTCGTTCGCACTCTAATTCGATTTGCGCCCGCCGCACGAGGGATAAATCTAGAAGGAGATAGAGAGAGCGAGAAAGAGCATGGGAATCGGCTAGTCACGCTTATACTCATATACACACACATTTACTGGTCTATATTATCCATTGCTCACTCTCTCTATTGACATTATTCATTATTAACGGCAGCCCACGCGATTAAGAAATTAATTTTAATCGCGATCCTCCAGTCTGATCAATTACACTTACCTGCACGCCCTGTGGATTTCAATATAGATTTTAAAGGAAATTAAAAAGTTATTACTTTTTCGAATGTTGATTGAAGAGTACATGTATGTATCTAGGAATCTGCTACCAAGTTCTTTATTCCATTAGAGTTAATCTAATCTTTCAGATTTTATTAGATACAAACAAAAAGCAATTTTCTTCACTCTTGAATTACCAATGTAAAAATTATAAAATTTTCAAAATCTATAATGTAAACCGACATAGGGAGTGAACATTCTATTAGTACAAAATGGTTAAGATACTAATAAATGACCAGCCAAACTGACCATGCTTTTATGCTTAGCGTGAAACGTTCTTTTTAATGGTGATTTAAGATTTTTTAGCATAACTTAGTCGAACCTCACAATCCTGAACAAACCTTCATTTAATTTATTATTATTATACCAATGCATTAATTCTTTCTGAACCATCATTACTAAATATTAGCAGAGATCTATTTAAGGTTTATGAGGCAAATTTCGTAGCATCTCTCCATTTCATCATTTATACATATCAGACAAGAAATAGCTATAAGTAAAAATAATTAAGAAGTACTTAGTAATTTACTAATTAATTAGTAAATTATGAAGGTTGCCGTTACTTTTGTCGGTTTCTTGGGTCATGAAACGTCAAATCACCGTTAAAAAAAGTGTTTCATTCTAGATAAGAAATGACGATCGAACTGGCTTGTTTTTAGTCTGACAAAAGTTTAATTATACTTGATATTTCCTAATTCATGGTTCCACCAGGAATAACATTGCAAGTAATTTGATGTAAAATATAAGTGTCACAGTGTTTCATTTTTCTCAATCTTATTTTTTAATTTTAATATTTGTATTCTTGATCATATTACTGCAATAATAATAAGACAGTATAACTAATGAAGTTCCGAATAAAGCTTATCCTATTCTGTTCAAATAAATTTAAAATTCTAAAATATCACTCTGCTCGTAAAAATTAAATAAAGATGGGTAAGAAGTCTTAAAGGCTTGTTGGAGCATAGATGAATCCCAAAGTATAAAACTATTTATATATTTCGTTTGACGATAATTCATCATATAATGCAATTTGGCAGGTCCAACATTAGAAAAAGTAGTATAGTGCAATAAAACATATTTATTTCAAAAAAATTATTGACTATATTTTAAGGAGCAATGGATCAATTTTTGTTGCAGATGAGTCACCCGGGCATGGAGTCGCTGGACATGCTGGACCCGGCCAACTCCATGACGACCCTGACGCCGATGAGCGAGGGTGCGTCAGCTGGCGGTGGCGGTGGTGGGGGAGGTGGCGGTGGCGCCAACAACCCCGGCCATCACGGCGGCATCCACGGGCCATCGGTCTACGGCGGTATGAATGGCATGATGGGCCACCACCACCACCACGGCCAAATAGGCGGCAGCGTACCCCACCCCCACCACCACCCGGCCATGGCCGCAGCAGCGGCCGCGGCGGCAGCGGCGGGCCTCCACCCTGACGCAGACACGGATCCACGGGAGCTCGAGGCCTTTGCCGAGCGGTTCAAGCAGCGACGCATCAAACTGGGAGTGACGCAGGCCGACGTCGGCAAGGCCCTGGCGAACCTGAAGCTGCCCGGGGTCGGCGCCCTCTCCCAGTCGACGATCTGCCGCTTCGAGTCGCTGACCCTCTCGCACAACAACATGATCGCCCTGAAGCCAATCCTGCAGGCCTGGCTCGAGGAGGCCGAAGCCCAGGCGAAGAACAAGCGCCGGGATCCGGACGCGCCCTCGGTGCTGCCCGCTGGCGAGAAGAAGCGCAAGCGCACGAGCATCGCCGCGCCAGAGAAGCGTTCGCTCGAGGCTTACTTTGCGGTGCAGCCGAGGCCATCCGGCGAGAAGATAGCCGCGATAGCGGAGAAGCTCGACCTGAAGAAGAACGTGGTGAGGGTCTGGTTCTGCAATCAGCGTCAGAAGCAGAAGCGCATGAAGTTCGCCGCGCAGCATTGACCCGAGGCCGGCTTGTGACAGCAAAACTGACTGTACCAGCCGCCGAGTCTCGAACCTAAGCCCGAGCCGCTCACCGAGTATCAGGGCTGGCCCTGAATCGAACCTCATCAGGCCCGAGTTTAATCTTGCTGCGCCCACCTGAAAACCGCCTGCCTGCCTGCTGCTGATGAATTACTGCTTCAAGCGCCCCCTGCCAGCCTTCGTTTTAGTCCCGTTTTTTATCAGAATATATTCAATTTCGTTAAATTGAAGCTTTTGTTTTGCTTTCGGTAAAATTTAATAGATCTGAATTTTTATTTCTTTTTCAAAACTGCTTGATCAATTCGGCAAAACTGTTAAAGTGACGCGTTTCGTCCCCTAAGCATTCATGACAATGCAAAAATTTGAACATAACCTATACATTTGCTTTAGTGTTAATATCCAAAATTCAGTTTTCTACGTCAAAATTTTTAGGTAGATTTTTACAAACAACGATTAGAGTATGAACATTTTTATAAATGTCATTACAAATTAGATCTCGTGATATCGGCATGGCGTACCACCGAAAAAGCAACTTGGTACTATATCGTTCAAACCAGAAGTAATCAGCGTGGTAAGTGGCGTAAAGGCGGTTCAAGCGGCAACGGTTCGATCCGACGGCGGATTCAATCAAAGTCTGACACTGTCACAGGCTTATTCGAATTTTTTTGATCGTCGTACCTAAGCATACACTCATATGTAAGCTCTTGTAGCCTCGCTCATTTTGCAATAACCAAACACTCCTGTCTTTAGGCTAATTTATCTTGACTACAAAAATCTATCGGGCTCGCTCTCGGCTTGACGATGAGAAAAATGATATATAATGTAGATACGTACGTATAGAAAGTCGGCCAATACACGCGAAGATAATTAAAGCGTCGATAAGTCGCCTGCTCACTTTGCTTGACTAAAGTGACATAAATTAGCGTCGTTGCTGATTTTTAATCGACAGATATTTTTCCTTAAAACAATTTAAGTACGCCTTTTTGCGTGATCATAAATTCCACTAATCAGAGCTTAAATACTTTTTTACGTACCATTGCAAGTTTAAGGCATTAAAAGCATTATTGCGTTTATTAGATAATTGTTTGAGCAAAAAATCATTTTTCACTACGTAGTAATACTTTATTTCTAAATTCTACTAGAACTATCATCGTTAATTAAAAAAATACGATTAATTGTATCTCTCGGCAAGACACCTTATCTCGTAGATAATCCGAAATTCCAAACAAAATAAAACAATAAATTAAATTACCAGAGAAAGCGCTAAAAGTCCTCATTCGCGAAGAAAGACGGAAAAAGACAAACGTCTCTAGCATGAGAGCCGATTGATCGGCCTGAAAGCATCCAATCTAACCATCTCGATTCTCCATCGCAATAAAGAAAAACGCAGCTAGCAGCGAACGGCGGCGGAGCCGAGGAAAAATCGATCGCTCGCGGCAACGAACCGATACGCGGGCTTATACACTGCACGCGGACCCAGAAATAAATCCTCGCGACTTTGCTTGCAATCGATCGCCGCTGCACACTGCACGCTCGTGCGCGGATTTTATAAATAGAACAGCGCGAAAGCAGAGACAGAAAAGAGATACGGCTATATGAATTCGTCCTTGGCGAGGCGGCTCTGCCTACCTACCTGCGCGATTGATGCACGCCTCGCTCGCGCCCCGTAATACGAGAATCGATTGCGAGCGAAGCATCCCTCTTCGATGTCGATTTGGTTTTCTGTCGAAATAAACTCGGGTGATTTTCTTTAATCTTTCTTTTCTTTAGTCGAGAATGAGAGAAGGCGACTTTTTGCTTGTCGGGTCTATTACTACATATTCCAGGTTAATTTCCTGCTCCAGGGGATTTTTCTGATCAGCGCTAGACCAAATTTGATTAGTTTGTTATTTATCGATTAAAAAGACTTTTTTCCAGTCTGTCAAGTCGAGAAACCATTTTTTCGAATTCGAGGAATAAGCGATTAGTTCGCTTTATCTATTTTATTCAACTCCTATTTCTGACGTAATTCAGATAAGACCAAAAATAAAACTTAATCAGAATGACAAATACATACTTAGTTTTAAATTAATGTTGGTTTTGAAAAACATAAATATCAAGAAACCTTATAAAGGAGAAAATGAAATAATATCAACTCTTTTTGGTGTAATAGCATGAATAAAAGACGTGCGAACGCGATTGCAAAATGAGCAAGGCAAATGCTAAGCAAAGTGTAAAAAGTGCGACGAAAATGAAACGAAAAAAAAAAAGAAAACAATTTGGAAAGTACAACTCGAAACATAACTTATGTAGTGTAAAACCGTAAAACTATTGTTATTTGCGGAGTCTCGATGTACGCGGCGACGACTCTGGGAAAGTGATATTAATCCTAATTGACTATATATGAACGTGTGTGCGGTACGAAGGGATATAATAAATTAAACTTCGTCTCGATTATTGCGCGCGTTGATAATAATGAAAAATAAAAATAATAATAGTAATAAACAACAATTAAGTATAATAACCGAGCGATCCGAGTGTACGAAGCAACGAGCTGGACGAGCTATAGGAAAAATAATGAAGCAAACAACACAACGAGTTTTAAGGAATATTATATAATAAAGATACACAAACAAAACACTAAAACACTAAAACACGTGGGGGGGAAAAGTGAGTTTCACACACTAGTAGTGATATCGGACAATCAGTGAACAAGACTGTATCATATCATTAAAAAGAAAAAAAAAACGAAGCAATACCCTTAGAATTATTATCGATACTAAACGGATCGGAAGGTGCGAACCGCGAGTGGGCCGACTTGGCTTTTTTCCCAGTGATCTCAAGATGTTAATGGAAAAGCGAAGCTCAACTTCGATCAGCCCGTCATCGGCGCGAGTCTGAGAAAATAAGAGAAAATATGAATGATTACCTTTGGCGAGCGAAGTGTATTATTATTATATACATATATATATACATACTATATAATTGCGTAGGGCGTGTATGTGCGGGAGAAAAAGCGGCGCGCGAGTTCGACTATAAAGACGAATGTACGGTTCGTTTGTACACAGAGGCAGCAAATGTCATTCCGCATTTTTCTCAATGTGCATAATCCCCCGCTGTATATGAAAGACGAAAACACGAGGTAAATAACACAACGATACTTTTTTCCCCTCGTATAATATAAATATAATTCAGCTCGCGAGGTGCGTGACGCGCTGCCCGCCAAAGTAGGCGAGAGAGAATATTAATTATTATTATTATTATATAAATATATGTATATGTATATTCTGCATTTATTATCAGCGCTCGTCGTTTATGCTCGACACTCTGGCGCGTCTTTTTTTCTTCGTTGTATCAGAAAAAACGAGAGAGGACGGCAAGTCAATTTTTTCGGATAAATCGTTGTCGAGAATAATTGCTATATAGTGACGAATCGCCGGGACAGATTATATGAAAAAATAAAGCGATCCGATCGCGGAAGTGAAAAAAAAAAGTAAAACTGTGGCCCGTTTTTAAAGTTGTACATAATGTAGAGACTAAGTATTTTCTAGGGCTGAGGTTTAATTAAGTAAACTGGAGGCAATGATCGGACGGCGTATGTAGTCTAATTTTGCACGTCCGATCGTGTAAATTTAGGTAGTCAAAAACAGAGGAGATTGAAGGAAAAAAACAAGGAAATTATTAGTGCAATATAGTCATTAGCTGCGTCTCTTTAACGTTGTTTTTCTCTCAACTAAAGCTGACGTCTACAAAAATTTGAAGATATTTCAAACGTTGCTATATCTATGTTGCATTTTAAATCAAAATTATTCATATTGAAAAAATTCAACAATTTTATCGTTAAAAGTAATCAAATAAAATTAAAATCTTTATATTGATTGCAAAAAAACTTATTAGTTAATTATAGCTCCTGCCTATAATTAAAATAAATTCAAGTTAACTATTTCGAGAATTTAAAACAAAAATTTGAATGCTTCAAATTTTTGCGACGTTTGCAAATTAAGTCTCAATGATCTCGTTCTTGCAATATCAAGAATTATTTAATTTTTGGCTTTGATTCTTCAAATGTCAAACGTGGACATTCTTCAGTAGAGTCAGAAGACATACTGTCAAACTTTTGTGAGATTAAAAGAACGAGAAACGAGAATTGTACAAAAAAAATTTTGTTGTATTGTGAGCGTAAACGTTTCTTTCCGAAAGTAATAAAAAAAAATTATTTATTATTAATAAATTGCATGCTTGTTGAAACTTGCGCAGTTCGAATTTTATAAATTATACCAATGGACTATTAGATGGCGAAGTAGGACGACCGAAAAAAGTCGATAGTTGAGGGATTGAAATCGACATTTTTGAATAAACAGAGGATCAATTTTGCGTCAGATGATTTTGTAACATATTGATAATAAAAATTATTTATAAATCCATCAATCAGCAAAATATTTCACCAGTAGAATTGTGTATAATGACATCGCGATAATCCTTGTGGAGAAAAATATTTTTTCAAATTATGATCAATGCAACCAGTTGAAGTACGTTTGATATTGCAAATAAGAAACTTGAATTGCTGATCAAATAGAATCTTCCTTTGTAGATGAGTTTTTTTGTTTGGACGGCAGAATAAAACAAAATATATCGATTCATATGATTTGAAATTTATCTTTTCTAGTCCTGATTTTATATTTGTATCGAAATATTGTTCTCCACACTTTTGAATGACTAGTAATTCTGTAGATATTTGACACAGGGTAACAAGTCATTATCACGATAATGCTTCTAATAGTACCTTCATTAAGGCATACGCGTATAATCAGCCTTAACTATGAGCAGGTTGACGCAGAAGTTTCGATCATATGTGTACGCGCGATCAATTATTCGGCGAACAATTTTAATGTATCATTGTTTCTCTAAAAAAATTTCTGAAATATATAAAAATTTAATCGTTAATCTATTGCTTGAGAATTTTTCTTTCTTTAAACCTGCATTTTTCGAATTAAAAGTGTGTAACTTATAATAAGCCAACAGAAGTATGATTTTCATTTCTGTCCATTTAACCTAACACACCAAAAAGGTGCTACACTGAAAACGCAATTACTAATCTTTAAACAAATTCATTTGGATTGTTTTGTTTGTAAACAGATTATAAAAAGAATGTGTATATGCACAATAAAGGTGTGCCTCCAATGAGTTCATTTGATTCTATGAAATAATTTCAATGAGTATATATACTAGAATTTCATTTACTTTTTCCTATTTATTTAGACTAATCAGACCTATTCAGATAACTAATTTGAAAATCTAGTAACTTCTTAACGACTGGTAACGATACTACAAAGAAAGGAAAACCAAAGAGCGCTTTAAAAAGTCGATATAAGAACCAAAAGTATTAGATGTTGACTTTGCGTATGAAAAGGCAAAAAAACCTGTGTACAAAGATTTACGGCGAATTATTATCGATGATAAAAAGCTAAGTAAAAACTAAGCATCTATATTTAACTGATAAGTTAAGTCTCCGCGCGATTAACGTTTCATTCGAAAGTTTGCACGCATACTTAAACGAGACTACAAGCCAAAATGAATTGTTACGCGTTACGGGTCTTACTCGTAAATCCGTCAAGAGTTTTTTAAATTTCATTCGTTTACCTTTTGCCGTATCGAAAAAAAGCTTTAATTTTTTTAAAAGAAATCTAGTCACTGTTTCATGTATCGATGAAAATCATTTGTTAATCTTTTTTTATCTCAAGAATTGTTAAACACGTTTTATTTATCAATAAAAAAATCGAGCTAAAAGTCTCGACGTTACAGTCTTATCTATATACCTTAATGAAAAGTAATTTTTTTCTAATGAACTGTAAATATAAATGTTATTTTGAATAAATCAAGTATTTCAAGTCAGTTTTGCTATTACCTAGACGAAAGTATATTCAGAATAACACTTATACGCTTTAATAAAATGAGCACAAACAAGTTGCGTGAACCATTTATTATGAAAATTCTTCTTATTTCCTTTGAAAAAAAACATAAAAGAAAAAGAGAAAATAAAAAAAGTATTCGAAAATCCTTCTAAATGCCATACATTGTAAAATTGTGCGTGCGATTAGCGAGTAAGATTCCACCTTTTTAAGCGACGTAAGAGTGTAATGAAGACATATCATAAAGAAATAATGAAAAAAAGTATTAGTTGAATTGCCTGACAGCGTAGAAATTTAAATATAAATATTATACATATATTGCGAAAATCTATGCGACGATACGCGCAATCTCGAGGTGAGACTGCGTTATATTCATTATTAGTTCAATTTCAATAATTACTATTGACATGACACGTTTCTACATACTGTTTGTTTATATAGATGGTCGTCTAGCAATTTTTTAACAAAGGTTGCTTTCGGCAAGCTCGATCTGAATTTGAAATTCTCGGAGTGAATGTTAAAAAAGTATTTGTAAGACCGTTTCTTTCCGGAAAATTCAATGTACATCTAATGTAATAACTCATTATGTTGTATACGTTAAGTTTTTTCTCTCAACTTTCCTCTGACTCAACGTTCCGTGCTTCTCTTCTTCTGTATATATATACACAAACACAGGCATATATTACGGGAAAAGAGGCGCTCAATTATGACGATAGAGGGACAAGCGGAGAGGAGCGATTTTTCGCGTCTCGAGTTTGCGCGCCGATCGCCAAGAGAATTATTATTATATGATAGGCGAAGATCGAGCAACGAAGCGCTCATCCATTATTGTACATATCATGTGCCATAACTCATTTTCCATACTTCGTGTCCAACTTTGTTCCAAGTACCTACTCAACTATAAATACTATAATAAAATAAAATAAATCTCGATGTTATTGATAAATTGGCCTACTTTAATTATTCGACCCTCAATTCCCATTTTTTCTTTCCATCTGTTCAATATGATTATTCAGATGTAGTCAATTTCGCAATATTTAACACAGTATTTTAATCATAAATAAATGATAATATTTGAATGAATTAGCAGACAGTACTTTTGATGTTATATTTAAATGAATAACATGTTTTTATATAAAAATTTTATTTTGATTCATATATAAATATAAATCTCAGTTATAAGAAATTCATAAATTCAATTTATATCATTGATAAATTTAACCTTCAAACAATACATTTTTCTAAATAATATAAATATATTAACAAATTATCAGATTTTAAAATAATGTTTTCTGATCTCTCTTAATTTTAAATAATGTTATCTCTATCAAAATGGATCTAGTAGAACGAATTTATAGTTTATATTAATTTAATTAAACTGCAAATTATTTAATACAGATATTGAAGATTATAACATTAAACAATAAATAATGCGTTTTCTTTAATAAATAATACCGTTAAAACAGAAAATAGCAAAATTAACAAATGTACAGACATATTTTCATATAATATTTAAATAATACAAGTCAAAAGAAATTTATTTTTTGTACTATGGAAACAAATGAAATAGTATAAAGAATAAAACAGCTTTTCCATTAATTTTTTTAAATATATCCAAGAAACAGTTTAAATATCTTAGTAAATTTTTGAAGTAATGGCTGTTGATTTAGTGTACTAGAAAAAAAAATTGTTAATAATTGAAACAACTAATTAAAATTTTATCAAAATTAGCTCCTAATTAAGTATTGTAGTTAAGAATTACTTTTGTGATTATTAACTTCTGAATTAATGAAATTAAAAGCTTGATTTATTATTTGTTATTATGAATAATAAAGGCGAAAATGGAAAACAGTCTACAGTCTAGACAAAAGCTTCTGCAAATATAATTTGAAATTTTAGTTGTTTTCATATAATTAACTTATTAACTTCGTCGCACCGTATATATAGATCTCGATTTCGTTTTATTTTAAGTAAAAGTGTCGAACCAAGTCTAAATAATGCGGTGCGTATACTTAAAACAATAAGAATATCTGTTTTATTAGTTCATAAAATAATAAAAATATTTAAAGTAGCATTTTAAGGAGATCCCATTTCAATAAACGGGAAAATAGCTAGACACAAATTGCTTAAAAATAACTTACCTTTTTTGAATAATTAATATAAGTAAGCTGTGTTGTTTCTGTATATTCTGAATTTTAAATTTCTGAGCCCAGAATTGCAATTCGAAATCCTTGAAAAGCCATTTTTACAGCTTAATTAACTGCACAGACTTGGAGTCGGCCGTTAATGGGTTTTACAGCACGAAAATACTTGAAAGCTGATAAAGTATAGAAGAGATACGACGCGTCGTCTGGTGTGCACATTTTTAATAGAATCAAAAATTCATTAGTTAAATCTATTGTCATCAGTATAGACTCGCTCAGCTCTCGTTAAAATGCAGACGACTTTTCTTAATGTTTAATGATATCGGAAAATCAGTTATATATATACATATATACTCTATTCATACCATCGATATTTTTGCATTAATTTTTTACATGAAATTCCAGACTCGCGACGCGAACGTTTCTTTTTACAGCATTTACAGAATATCTTGATAGGATTATTTACATCTTGATCAATTACTCTGATTAGAAATGTTTTTAATAATAAGGTAGATGATAAAAAAAACTACGGTATATCTATATATTGTTAAACAATCAAAAAGTTGTACTAATTTTGTTGAATAGAAAAAATGAAAAAACCAAATATCAGTACAAAAAAGAAAAAGCAAAACTCGAAAAGCGACTAATCACCCACATCTCCAAAACCCTCCAATACCTCGGGAACCAGCCTAAAATCAAGCCTCATCGCAAAACCGGTAGCAACACACCCGTTCTCACCCGAAACAGCTAATATAAGCAATCGAGGGGTTAGCACACACAATCAAGGGTGGCCTGTAGATTCTGGGGACCTAGAGGCTGATTGAAAAAAAAGGAACTCTTGCGACATACACACGCACACTCCAGCAGGCGCTCGCGCGCGCCCAGAGGCAGGCCCGTGTGTATACACACCCAGGCAGCTCGGCTGTGTGTGACGCTGCGAAGAGCACACGAGCGCAGAG
The DNA here is from genome assembly GCA_900480035.1 of Eupelmus urozonus. Lineage (NCBI taxonomy): Eukaryota > Metazoa > Arthropoda > Insecta > Hymenoptera > Eupelmidae > Eupelmus > Eupelmus urozonus. The sequence goes on from UELX01000780.1 coordinate 59,917, forward strand.
CCGTCGGTTAATTGGCGCAGTGAGTAAACAAGCGAGAGGGAGTGCACAGGGCCAAGACCTGGCTGTTTGCTCGGCCGCGAGAGATTCAGTACAGCGCAACGCAACGATGGGAGAGCTGCCGCCGCCGCCGAGCTTCGTTCGATAGTTCAGGCACATGTATATGTACGTGTATGGGCTGTGCGAGAGCGTTTGCTCTTGCTGTGCCCCGAGTTACACTCGCGTGCTGGGTTCATCTATGCATGCGCGGTTGCGCAGGTGCTGCGCCCGAAATTTTTGGTGGCATGGTTTCGAGGTTTTTTTTTGGGTGGGTGGTAGTGAGCTTTTGCTGGGTGACAATTTGTTTTAACATGTTATGATCATGTTTTAATTTAATTTCTATTAAGCTAAAGATAGCTTTGGTTATTTAAAGTATTTTATTTTTTCAAAAGTCAACGTTGTAATTCGATAGCTTTGCAGTTATTTAAAATGTATCAGACTATGTTGATTAAAAACAATGATTCATCAGTTAGATAAAGGCGTTTGCAAACTTTCAACTATAATCAAATACAGATAAAAATAAGTATTATAAAAAAATATATTTGAATTAACAATCTTCAAGAGCCAGAACCGCAGTCTCCTTAAAAAAACTCCTGATCCTCCACTAATCGATCTCCCGCCAACAAAAGGGAGCGCTCCTAATTTGCAAACTCTCTCTCTCAAAAAAAAAAGAAAAACAGAGAGAGAGAGCAAGTCCTCGTCTCGTTAGCGACAGGCCCTCTCCCGCGAGAACATGTGGCGAGCGCGGCGGCGCCTTGGGCTACGCGTAGAGTAGCTTTTGTGCGCTACAAATCGTGTTTACACTATATCGCCGGCACTTAGGAGAAAGCCGGCCCGCTTCCTGCCAATAGCCCAAGGACACTTCTGCCGTCGAGCTCTCCCCTCTTTCTCTGTACGAGAACATACATTCATGCATCAACACTGGCTGATTGCTTTGATTTTTGAGCGCACGTTAATCGCGCCTGGCCACTCCATGACTCGAGGGCTCCTAAGGGCTTCGCTGTTTCAATGTGTGCACATGCTTGCGAATGAACCTGCGCGTGGAAACCGTTCGAGATATGTTGGTTGTTATAGTAAGCGAGGATTAGTGGCTCTTTATCTTATCTGGATGTGTGGAGGTTAGGTGGAGACTTTATTTGGGATCTTTATCCGTTTTGCTGTATCGCTGTTTGATCGTGCAGATTTTTTATCGGGCTGATTGCACGGCGATAAATGCTGGGAACGATCAAGAGTCGAATTCACATAGGCATTCGAAAATAAATACAAAAATTTGAATGCTGTTACAAAAGTGGCTTTTTGTTGTAATGAAACTACTTAAAATATTTGTTTGATATTCCGTGCGCAAAACTTGATTTTGCGCAGACTCGAATGAAAAGAGTATATTAGAGTACGTTATAGCAAACAATAGAGTTTAATACAGGGAATGAAAGGCGTCTTTAAGGTAGCTGCGCCACGCTGCCCCGTACCATCAAGGGGCCCCGTGGGGGGCAGTTAATGATTTTGTTTTAAAAAA